>CM055342.1:6996214-7101952 GCA_029228605.1 Salix koriyanagi
AAGTGGCTTAGTGAATATGTCAGCCACTTGGTCTTCACTACTGCAAAAAATAAGATTAATTACTCCATCTTTTGCGAGATCCCTTAAGAAATGGTATTTGACATCAATGTGCTTGCTTCTCCCATGTAGCACAGGATTTCTTGATAGTTTTATTGTTGAGCTGTTGTCACAATAAATTGAAATTGCTCCTTGTTGTTTGAATTGAATTTCTTCAAGAATCCTCCGTAGCCAAATTGCTTGACATGCACATGAAGTTGCAGCTACAAATTCATCTTCGGTTGTTGATAGGTAACTATTGGTTGTTTCTTGGATGACCATGAGACGGCTCCTGTACCCAGCATAAAAACATACCCCGAAGTGCTTTTCCGATCATCTTGATCCCCGGCATAGTCACTATCAGTAAAACCCATCAAATCTGAATGTTCTCCCTTCTTGTAGAGTAAACCAAAATCAACAGTACCTTGTAGGTAACGAAAGATTCTTTTTGCAGCAAGCAGATGAATCTCTTTTGGGTTTTCCATGTATCTACTAATGAGACTGACAGCATACATTATGTTAGGCCTCGTTGCTGTCAAATACATTAGGCTCCCTACAATTTGTTTGTAGTTTGTACTATCAACCCTCTTCCCCTCTAGATCCTTGAAAAGCTTCACACCAACTTCAGTAGGTGTGCCAACTGAGTTACAATTGTTCATTTGAAATCTTTCTAAGATTTCTTGAACATACTTCTTTTGCGAAATAAAAATGCCAGTTGCTGATTGTACTACCTCAAGGACGAGATAGTAATGCATCATCCCGAGATCAGTCATCTCGAATTCAAGCATCATAGACTCTTTAAACTTCTCAAACATGGCATAGTTATTTCCAGTGTAAATCAAGTCATCCACATATAGGCACACAATCAACATTTTTCCATTTTCAGTTTTGACAAAAAGTGTATGCTAATGTGGGCATTTATGAAATCCCTCCCGTAAAAAATAAGCCTCTATGCGACTATACCAAGCTCGGGGAGCTTGTTTAAGTCCATAGAGCGCATTTTTTAACTTATACACTTTATCTTCAGCACCAAGTTTAACATAACCAGGAGGTTGATCGATATATACCTGCTCCTCTAGCTCTCCATGTAAGAAGGCTGATTTCACGTCCAACTGGAAAATAGACCATGAGTTCTGAGCTGCCATTGCAAGCACTAATCTGATTGTGTCCATGCGTGCAACAGGAGAGAACACCTCTTTATAGTCTACATTGAATTCTTGTTTGTAGCCCTTGGCTACTAACCGGGCCTTATGCTTGTTGATTTCACCATTCTCCTTCAATTTGGTCTTGTACACCCACTTGACACCAATGGTTTTGTGCCCCTCTGGAAGCTGAGTTAATTCCCAGGTATTATTCCTTTCAATTGCTGCAATCTCTTCATTCATTGCCTGGCGCCATGTGGTTGTTTTGACAGCAACCTTAAAGGTTGTAGGGTCACAGTCAGAAAACAGGGCAAAATAGGTGAGTGGATCTTCATCTTGGGCAATTTCAGTGACTTCATAGTCTGCCATCCATGCAGGCCTTGTCCTTGCACGTAAAGGCCTTTGATCATCCACCAGCTATGAACTCTCTATTGTCGGTTGTGCTTGCTACCCTTCTTCATTATCATCAATATCAGTATCCAGCACCAAAGGCTTGTTGGGAACACTGCTGCTCCATGACCAGAATTGGTCTTCATCAAAGATCACGTCACGATTGACCACAATTCTCTTAGTGTTAGGATTGTAAAGCTTGTAGGCTTTGGAATGGTCATTAACACCAAGAAAAACACATTCTTCTCCCTTGTTCTCCAGCTTTTTTCTCTTCACATCTGGAATATGGGCATAAGCAATGCACCCAAAAATCTTGAAGTAATCCACTGCTGGTCGTCTGCCACTCCAAGCCTCCTCTGGGGTCATATTTTGAACAGCAAATGTGGGACTTCTGTTCAAAATATGAATGCTCCATGTAACTACCTCAGGCCAGAAATCTCTTGGAATGCCACTCATATTCAGCAGACTTCGCACCATCTTTAGAATGGTTTGGTTTTTCCTCTCCGCAATCCCATTCTGCTGGGGAGTAAAGGCTGCGGTGAGCTGTCTTTTAATCCCATGATCTTTGCAAAATTCTGTGAATTCAAGAGAGTTGTATTCACCTCCATGATCTGTGCGAAGAATTTTGATTGGTAATCCAACCTCTTTTTCAGCCAATGCTTTGAAATGCTTGAAAGAGGCAAATGCCTCAGATTTTTCCTGCAAGAAATAGACCCATATTTTTTGACTAAAGTCGTCAATAAAGGTAATTATATACATTTTACCACCATTAGAAGTTGGATTAATTGGTCCGCAAAGATCAGAATACACCAGTTCCAGCTGCATCTTTGCTCTCCAAGACTTGAACTTTGGAAATGGCTTTCGGTGTTGTTTGCTGACAACACACTCTTCACAAACTAATGAAGGGGCTGCAATATTTGGTAAGGCAGTCACCATCCTCTTCTTTTGTAGGGTTTTCAGTTCCCCAAAATTCAGATGACCATACCGAAGATGCCATAACCATGCATCATTATTCAAAGTTGCTGAGAAACAAGATTGAATGGTGTTGTTTAGGTAAAGAGGGAACATTCGGTTGGCTGTCATGTTTATTTGAGCAATCAAGCTCAAATCAGCATCCCGAATTTGACAGACCCCATTCTTAATAGAAATTTCATACCCCCTTTCTTACAGCTGCCCTACACTGAGCAAATTAGTCTTCAAGTCTGGTACATACAGCACATTAGAAATATTGTGCATGGAATCTTCTTTGGTCTGAATTGAAACCTTTCATTTTCCCATCACAAAGACCTTAAAATTGTCTCCAAATTTCACATCATCACGAAATGATTCATCCAAGACAGAGAACACAGATTTATCTCCACACATGTGATTACTACATCCTGTGTCTAAATACCACAAATTCCTATTCGTTTCTTCTTTTGCATGACAAACCATTAACAATGAAATCTCTTCTTCTTTTTCAGCAAATTAGTTCTACAATCTGACTGAAAATGACCATACCTATGACATCTGTAGCATTCTACATTGGATTTGTCTGCTGACATTGAATGATGTTCTGATCTGCCACCATTCTGATGACCTCCTCTTCTTCTTCCTCTTTCATGAAAATGATTTTCATGATGTTGATTCTGCTGATGATGTCCACGATGTTGCTGAAACTGTTGTATGTGACCACGATTGTCATTCCTTCAGTAGTCATTTCGTCCCCTGCCTCGCCCTCTGTAAGCCTTGACTGGAGTAGGGTGATAGTTAATTGAGGCTTTCAACAGTTGTTCTTGTTTATCCTGTTGGCTGATCTTCTGTTCATGAACCAACAAAGAACTTTGTAATTCATCGATTGACAATTCTTCAATATTGTTAGACTCTTCGATGGAACAACAAAATTGAACTTCGGTGTCATGGATCGAAGAATCTTTTCCATGATGATGACATCTTCAGTTTTGTCTCCATGGGTTCGCATCTTGTTGACAATTACCATTGTCCGTGAGAAGTAATTTGTGACTGATTCCCCTGAATTCATTCGGAGTGTTTCAAACTCATAATGAAGTGCTTGAAGCTGCTGCCTTTTTGCTCTTGTTGACCCTTGATACTTCTTTTTCATTGAGTCCCAAATATGCTTTGATGTGTCTTTGCACAAAATGGTTTCCAGAATTGAGCGATCTATGGCCTGAAATAGAAAAATTTTGGCCTTAAGATCCTTCAATTGTAACCCTTCTCGTTCAGTTCTCTGGGCATTTGTCAGCACGACCCCTTCGGTTAATTCTGGTATTCCAGAATCAACAATGCCCCAATACTCTTTCGATTTCAAGAAATTCTCCATTAGCATGCTCCAGTGGTCGTAGTGACCATCAAACCGTGGAATTGAAGGTTGGACGAAGCTGTTTTCTGACACCATTGATGCTTGATGAAGCTACTGCTGTTCTCTCACAAAACTTTCAATTTGGTGGGTTCTCTCTCACGAATTTGGTGGATTCTCTCTCACAAAGCTCTCAATTTAGTGGGTTTTCTCTCACAAAGCTCCGTTCTCTCTTACAAAGCTCTCAATTTAGTGGGTGAACTCTCACAAATTTGGTGGATACTCTCTCACGCAACTCAATTTATTGGGTTATCTCTCACAAAGCTCTCAATTTAGTGGGTGAAGCTGCTGCTGTCTCTCCCTCGCAAAACTCTCAATTTCAATTCTTTTAATTTCACTCTAACCAGGCTCTAATACCACTGTTGCACAGATCGTAGAGAATGAGAATGAATTGCTTGCATTATTGAATGACGAACAATGCCTTTAAATAGGCATTACAGAGACTCAAAAATAAAAAACAGACTTGACTAAAACTAGCACTAACCCAACTCAAACCAACAAACCAGCCACTAAGAAATGAGAGGTGGACACGTGCACCATTTATTTATCCACTAACTAACAAACTCCTATTGACCTGGACAACCACGTAGTGATTAAGAAATATTCCCAACATACACAAATACCAGAGCATCACAGAGAGAGGCGGGCCAAGAGTCGAGTCAAGGAAATGGAGGAAGAGAAGAAGACAGAGAGAGCTCTTCCTCCTACTTATTGTGTTACTGGTGCGAATGGCTACATAGGGTCTTGGCTGGTGAAGGTTCTTCTTCAAAGAGGCTACATGGTTCATGCCACCGTACGTCATCTTGGTCTGTTTCGTGAACTCTTTCTCCTTCAGCTCTTTTATCTTCCATGCTGCGTATGATCTTCATTTATCTGGTTTTTTCTTGTTTTTTATGGAGTTGTGTTTGATCTTTGGTCTTGAAAACATCAGAGAAATATGAGTGGTTTTCAATTTCGGGAGTGACGAAGGGGACGATGAAGGAGGCGAAATCTAGAATAGGGAAGAGAGAACTAGAAGAATGTTGAGTTAATCATAGGATTCAGTCCTTGTAGTTTATTAAAACTAACTATTTAGTCCTAGGAGTAATTGAAATTATTAGCCAGACCCTTGCTTGATTTTGACCATCCTCGAGAACTGCTTTATTGTTCTAGGAGTTGTTTCTTTAGCAGTCAGATTTCCCCACTTCACCTAATTCTCTTATTCTATTTTAAAGAAATAAAAAAGAAATTGAGAATAACAAGAAACTCAGAAAAGGACTGAATTATATAAAAAATAAAAGCATAGGCACTAATTAATTAGTTTTGTTAAACTATAAGTATCAATTTACTCTAGCTTGTTTGAGAGCTTGCTTCACCATGTACACATGGTGAGCTCATTCTTGAGGATGAATATAAACATCATTAAAAAAAAAAGATAAAAAGAAGTGATACCAAGTTGAACATTTCTGCAAAAATCACAATTATTTGGAGTTCCAAAAGGCCCAGCTTTGAAGTGGAAGAAGACCTTTTCTTTAGCAAAATTCAGGCTGACTGTAAGTAAATTAGATCGTGCAGATTTATGTGGGCTTGGGTCATTCAGGTTGGGTTGTATTTTAGGTTTAGAGGTTGATTTGACTAGACTCGATACGCGTGGGTGTTTAACAATGTATTTTAAAACTATTTAAAAAAAATAAACAAAATATTTTATTTTTTATTTTAAATTTTAAAAAAATATAGTGTTTTAAATCATTTTTATATGCTAATGTTAAAAATAATTTTTGAAAAATAAAAAAAAAATATTTTGATGCATTTTTAAATGAAAAGGTACTTTAAAAAAACATTATCAATTTCACACTCAAATAGTCACTCAATCTTGTTAACGGTCAAGCAAGGTTTAATTACAATTAATAGTAGGGAGACATCGATGATTTACAACACCTATGCAAAATATAAAGCTCATTCTAACATAAATAAATAAATAAATGTAAGATAACTAAAATGGGAAGAAAAACTTGTTATTATGTAGGACAAAAAAGTGAATTAACAATAATCAAAACAGTAAAACATCTAGGCAAATTAGTTCTTTTATATTTAGACTAGGTTGTTGGTTGGTTCACACTAGGATCAAATCAATTTTCTTATTGCTAATATTTTTTCTAGTATAAAAAAAAATCATATAGGATTTGATATGACTAAGTTGACTTGACAAATCCAAAGGTAGCCCAGACAATGGGTAAAATTATAGTTTGATTAATGAAAAATTAAAGATGATATTTTTAAAGGAAATATTAAGATTATAACATATTGAATTGACCGAAATCAACTTGTTAAATTGACAATTTAAATCGTGAATAATAACTTCATAGAAATCAAATCGAAACAAATTATAAAACTATTTTTTTAATCAATTTAGCGTTCAATGATAAAATTGAAAAAAAAATCAATTAAAGAAAACAAAAAAAAATCACTTAGTCAACCATTATTAATCTGTCAAATTCAATACTTAGGTTATGATGTTATAATAACTTGATAAACATAAATTGAAACAAATTATAACACATGGTTAACAATCAATCCAATGTTGAAAGATAAATTGAGAAAAACACAAAAAATACTTGTTCCAACTCACCAAACTCATGATCCAAAACATAAGACTAAGATAATCTCTTAGTAAGCTAACCAAAATAGCAATTTGGGCTACCTAGTCAAACTTGTGAGTGACTTGGGTCGTGAAATTTAAAAAACCTCATATAAAACAAATTGAAACAAATTATAAAGCATAATTTTTGTATTAACCCATTGTTCAAGAATAAAATTGAAAAAAAAAATCAATATAAAAAAACATAATAAAACAATTTGAGTCAACCTAGGTTCACTCGCAAAACTCATTATCTAGATCATAAGACTGAAATAACCTAATAAAAACAAATCATGAAAGTTAATTCTTAATCAACAAATGATGAAATTAAAAATAGAGTCAAATGATTTAGCCCGTTAAACCTGCAACATGAATCATAAGACTTGATAATGACATAGAAAGCAAATCACAATAAATCATGAAAATTAGTCTTAAACAAACCAAATTAATTTCATGGGATAAAAAATAGTGAGGTAGTCAGCAAGAAAAACACCACTTTAAAGTTTTTGTTAAAATTAAGAGAGAGAAACAACAGAGGTCATTATCACCTAAGTGTCTCACAAAATGTACATTGCATAATCAAGAAAGTAAAATCAAATTTCATGCACCCTGAATTCATCAATTCAAGTTCACGAACACGTTTATGATGCTATTTTACCAGCATCTAATTGGATAAGAAAAAATGGCACCTAAATTTCCAGCCAAGTCATCGGATCTTTTATCATCGTGGAGGGGTGCTGATCGGTTGAGATTATTCAAAGCTGACCTGCGAGAAGAAGGCAGCTTTGATGAGGCAGTCAGGGGGCTGTCATGGTGTATTTCATGTTGCAGCTTCAATGGAATTCAACGTTGCTGGAAATGAAGAGAATTATGCTCAGTGTAACATTATCGACCCTGCGGTTGAAGGGACGCTGAACCTTCTCAGATCTTGCTCCAAATCCAACACTGTGAAAAGGGTTATCTTCACATCCTCCATCAGTACTCTAACTGCTAAAGACAGAGCTGGTAAATGGAGAAAAGTAGTTGATGAAACTTGCCAGACTCCCATTGATCATGTCTGGAATACAAAACCAAGTGGATGGGTAAAGCTTCTACTTGTATTCTATAACATCATCAAGAAAAAAGTTAATTCACTTTCCTGGATTGAAAGATATCTTGGCTTTCATAGATTTATGTACTCTGCAAGCGTCTAACAGAGGAAGCAGCGTTCAAATATGCGAAGGATAGCGGTATCAATCTCATTTCAGTAGTAACTACTACTGTTGCTGGTGCGTTCCTCACTTCAAGTGTCCCATCAAGCATTCAAGTACTTCTATCTCCCATAACAGGTAATTTGCTAGCAAAAATCTCTTATTCTGTTATCTGGGAATTCAATCCTGCCAAGCAAGGTCATTGCCCCAATCTTACTTGATGCATTCAGTAAATAAACTTTTAGTCTGCATACATCATTCAACAATTCATTTCAGAACTTCTTATCAATGACTTCACCAATTCCATGACAATTTTAACTCTCTGATCTACATGGTTAAAATTGCTCACCTGACCCGCAAAGTACGCTTTCCGGGGGATAAGGTTTTCTCAAATTAAAAAAAATAAAAATCATTCTAAGAGGTTGTACCATCCACATGTAAAACAATGATTTACATGGATGAGTTTCGCATATATAAAGAACATCTGGTAACCTGTAATTTTTGCAACTTCTACAGGTGACACCAAGTTATTTTCAATACTATCAGCTGTTAATGCTAGAATGGGTTCAATTGCATTGGTTCACATTGAAGATATATGTGATGCACATATATTTCTTATGGAGCAGGCTAGAGCAGAAGGTCGATACATATGCTGTGCCCACAGTTGTGAAATGTCTCAATTGATTAATCATCTAGCAGAAGAGTATCCATGCTCAAACATCATCCAGAGTTAAGTTTTTTCTCAGGATCTGTAAGGCTGGATGACAATTCACATAGGATTTATGCTACTTGAAACATTTTCATTGCATCTTCAGGTTAGCAGAGGAAAAACAAGGTTCAATTTCTCCAGAGATTTCTTCAAAGAAGCTCAGGGCCATGGGGTTTAAGTACAAGCATAGCGTTAAAGATATAATCAGCGAAACTATCACCTGTTGCCTCGATCAAGGCTTTCTACCAACTCCACAAGACTAATCTCTAGTATAATTCTCACTGGAAATAAGTGTTGAGACTAGCCTATGACTACAGTATTGTAGTTTGGTAAATTTTAACGCAGCCCCTTTATTTCTCATAGCTTAAGACTGGCTATGTAACAGTTCATCAAGAAACTGGCAGGAGTGTCAAATAGAAATAAATGAAGAATCACCAAAACTTTTTTTTTTTTTTATGCGAGGAAACCCCATCCCTGGAAAATGCATTTTGTGGGTCCAGGTGAGGGAGTAAAATCGCAGTTTTTCCCAAGCTCTTACAAGGGATGCACGTCCTGACTCGAACTCGAGACTTTCTATACAGATCGTAAACCCTTTGTCATCACGCCACACCTCTTAGGACCACCAAAACTACTGGTCGTTAGAAGTCCTACATTTCTAATTCTGAGAATTCATTGCTAATATAAATGCTGGCAGAACATTAATCCAATTGCCGAAAGAATTCCCATCGTGACTCGCGGTGATAAACTGAACTAAAGGCACCGACCACGGGCACCTTAACACAATATCAGTTGGCAGAACAAAATTCCAGGCATGTGATCAAACTGGAGATGCTCCGCAATTGAATGGTAATAAAATGCTATGTCCAGGCATGTGGTCAGCATATTATAAAGCAGCTAAGCGATTACATCAATAGAACGAAACATTATAACAAACAGGCGATGCCATGAAAGATACATCCAACATGGATTAAATCAAAGGGATACAACTTTGTTTAGAAAGAACTTTCTCAACATAACAGCTTTCATTTTCATTGCCTCGCTGTTTGCTAATAATCAGCAGGAGTGTGGGGCGATATTTCAGTTATACCCCTATCCATTATAGCCACATTGACCCATGCAAAGCTCAATGAGGTTTATTGCAAAGTTGCAGTTGGTCCCAATGTTTGGACCATTAAAGCCTCGTGATTTTTAGGGAAAAGACATGCATTCGTGTAAACCAAGTGTGCGCACATGCTAGGAGATGCCATTTAAATACTTAAACAGCAGGAAGCAGAATATTAGAGGATAAGAGGGACAAAAAAATATTTACAGATATGAACATAGCAGCAATTTGTACAAAATGACACCTATTATTCCATCAGGATCCTTCTTTCAACTTCTTCTGGGCTGTCTTTTCATTTTGATTCTTCGTTGTTGTTTGTAACAGTGCTATCATACCCTATATTATTTCCGGATGAGTCTACAAGTGAAACCATTGGTTTGAATGAAAGGTGAAAAAAAACCATTAAATTCAAATAAAATGGTTCAAATGGCATTGGTGTTTTACTGATGCTGCCATTGTTTTCTACAAAAGAATGACCTAATATGAGGGGGAATTTAGCATATCGGTCTGGTAAAATGCCCTGATGTTAGTTCAGCTGCTAGATTTGAGTATAAGAAAGAAAAAACCTGCTGTAATCAAATCCAATGGTCTAGTTAGCACCAAGCCGATATCGACATAGAAATTGTCAAGAATCATCTCACCTAAAAATTTAACTTTTTAGATGAGATAATTCCTTGACACAGTATCAGAGTTTTGTTAACCTAGTAGTCACGAGTTCAAATCTCATCATCATCATTCTATTTGATAAAAATCACGCACAAGTTAAAGGATTAGGTAAGTGTGCAAGTTGTGGCATCCCACCAAACGAGGAGTCCAAATCACAGGGGCCACGTCATCTGTACTAAATATCTTTAATTTGTGCTCATCTGATCTCAAACTACTCCCCCCCGCGAGTATTTAAGACTGAAAACTGAATTCCATTCATTTTTCTGGAATCATAATTTCAAAATAGTGCTGCATGGGTTGGGGGTGCATTTATGAGGAGCATGTGCCAGCATTTATAGCTTCACAAATGGTGCAGCAAGGAAATGAAATGAGCATATAAATGTAACTGGAAAGCTACCATTTTTAAAATAAGAGAGAAATGGGGCCCTAAC
Organism: Salix koriyanagi; assembly: GCA_029228605.1. Classification (NCBI taxonomy): domain Eukaryota; kingdom Viridiplantae; phylum Streptophyta; class Magnoliopsida; order Malpighiales; family Salicaceae; genus Salix; species Salix koriyanagi. The sequence goes on from CM055342.1 coordinate 7,006,854, forward strand.
CTCATCTTGAACATTGTCTGCCTTTTCACCATTAGGATATACAAGAAACTCCAGAAGAAAGAGTAACCTGGTCAAAGAATTTACATCACAATTTCAAATTGGGATATGAATATATGAGACAAAAAAAATCTAACTGTAATCATTCTAGAGTTTTGTCTGATGGTTTTGCCCTAAGCCCTGTTTCAAGCACAGCCCTCCAACAACGACCACATGCAGTTTTTGTACCGAGTAATGCTAGTGGACAACAAAATTTATCATTCTTGTAAGAATGCACATTCTCACACTAGGTTTTCTATTCTTAAACTCACTCATGTGAATATATAAAATGGAGTCTGTGCATGATTTATTTTATTATTTTTTTCACTTTGTTTTCAAGTGAGGCATCACTTGATAAAATAACATAAACTGGATTTAATTTGTACTTTGAAGTTATCAAATATTAATGCACTTGCATATAGATCAAGGAAAAGTCTGCAACTTCCAAGTACATTTCAAATTTACCTGCAAGCTCATAAATTATGTGTAGCCTCTTTCATAAATTATGTGTAGCCTCATAAATTATGGAAAAGTCTGCAACTTCCAAGTACATTTCAAACATTTTCATTCATTCTTTCCATTAAAACACAGGCCTATACGAAGAAGAAGAAACACAGTAGCATGAGATATGCAGAGGTGTTGAGGGGCAGATACAACTAATCTTTGAATCACAAAATTTGATGTGCTGATAAGGGAAAGTAGCCCTGAAAGAAGAATCATAATTCTTCTTACATCAGATTCAAGAAAAATCCTCTAAAAAAAGGTGTAAAATGGATTCACATGTCTTCATAATGTAATGGAAGCATTTCCCTTTTTCTTTTCTTCAGGATTTGCAGATTACCACAAAGCAAGGAAGCAGGGCCCTAGGATTGAGCAGATAAAGTTCCTCAATATTGGAATAGAGACCAACCTTCCCTGCCAAAGAATCAAATCCCGTTTGACTAGATATTTCTTGTATATTCTCCAAAGGCCTATGAACCCTACCAGCAATCACTCTGCATACTATCAAAGCTTTCCTTATACATGGATCATCTTCAAATATTTCAATACATTCAAAAGCTCGTCCGCTGGTTGAAGTTGTGTACACACCTACTCCACCCTTAAGCTCCATCTTGGCTGAAAACCCATTTCTAATAATTCGACAAACACAGCATTTCTCAGATGAACATAGACTTGAGGAACCATTTACGCCAAGAGAACATGCAACAGAAGTGCCATAAAACCTCAAAAGCTCATTCCCATCAGCTATGCACCGAGAATGCTTCTTTGGGAGCTTGCTGGCCTTGATTTTCACCATCTCTCTATATTCTTCAAATCGTGCTAGAGTTTTTTGCATGCTGTGAACCTTCAGCACTCTTTCAATTCGACCGCAGTGGTTTTCACTCTTTAACCAGCTCGTTCGGCATATGATTTCGACAATTTTTCGTGATGAGCCACCTTCCACAAGTTCGGTAACTGAAAATACAATGAGCTGCTGATAAGGAAAGCTGCTATGAAATCTCAAGAACAGCAAACCACTTAAATTTATTGACTTGGAGTTGGAGATACCGACATCAAAATGAAATATCAGTATAAATTGTTTCGTGTACAAGTATAAAGCTAAAAGTTATCAAAACCAACCAATTACAACGCCTCTCTTCAGCTTCACTAGAGTTTGGAGGTTTCAGATGAGGATGTAGCGGGATAAAAGAAATGGCTTGTCGCGGAGTATCTAATAAATTATAAAATTTAGATTTTGAACTAGAAAGAACATTTTGCTGCCGTTTAAGAAACTGGTTCAAAGTAACAGCAAAGTAAATGGAAAACTCAATTCAATTGCCACAAACACTGCAGCGTAATCATGTCTTGAAAAAACCTTGACCACTATCTAGAGCAGTCAATGATCTCAAAAGTTGAAAGGGAAAAGGTTCTCACTCAAATCCGAGGTCACAATAAAACGTGCGAGGATATGAGAACAAGGAAGAGACAAAAGCAAACATCAAGGATTTTCTTATACTAAAAAAAAAAACACTAAAAGGGATTCAATTTTTTTATGGAAGAAGTATAAATAAACAAATAATTTCAACTTGGAGTGAGTTTCTTACCAGCATGCTTGGAGAGATGATGATTTTCAGCAGCTTCCCATTTAGTAAACTGCTCTCCACATTTATGGCAAGTGAGTGTAGAAGAACCATTAAACTTTGTCTCAACAGAGACCCGACTGCTTGAATGTCCACCAGCACCAAATATACCAGAACCTCCATATCCAGGCCCTTCTCTGTCAGATAGAAGAAAATGAGACTTTCTTGGAGGAGTAGCTGCGTTCCTAGCTGAAGGGTTGAAATAGTGCATTGTAGGATGTCCTCCAGGTCCTGGGGTTCCTTGCCTTAAAGTACCAACAAAAGTTGAACCAACAGCGCCGTTACCACCACCACCACCACCATTATGGTTGTTGCCCTGACTAATAACACCATTACCAACCCCTTCTTGGAACCCACCAAAACCAGTGATTTTGAGCTCACACCTTGAGTTACTTAAAATAACTTCATGGGTTATCGGGTTAAGAAAGTCACTGCTTCCAATGGATCTCGGACTACAACTTGGTGGCTTCTCCATGTGCCTTTTGCTTCCATGGATGACATCTTTGAGATTTGCTATGGACCTTGAACACCCAGACCTTCCTGCTTTTCTTGTCAAGATTGTGCTCAAATGCTTTGTCGATTTTGGGTCATGAACTTCTGATGGCTCTGATTTGCAATGTAGAGATCTCTTCAAAGAGAACCAAACTGTCGGCATGCTTCTACCTTTTACAATCCTTCACTCCTTTCTTTTGCTTCTTGGGCTTCAAAATCACAACTTTCCAAAGTAAAACTCCTCTACGTGCATCATCTCTAAAAAGTACATCATCTCTATGCATTTCCCATTTTATCAGCTTTTTCCACCATGAAAGCTAGCGACAAGAAGAATCTGAGTGTAGATGCCATTAGTCATTTCTATAGCTTACTTTTCTACTTTTGCTATAAAACCATCTTTCCCTGCAATTTCCCATCTACTAATTAAGCATGCTTAAGAATCGAAGAATCAAGAACCACAATTTCTCATGAAGCATCCAAAAAAATCTGAACTTTTCTCTAAAGTGCAGGCTCGTTGGATGTATTCCATATTGAAAACAGCATAGCAATCACCAGCTGAAGCAAAAAGTTGGCGCTTTCACCAAAATGGGTGCTCATGACTGAGGAAGAGAAAGACAAATGGAAAACCATAAATGCCAAAGAAAACTCATTTTAAGAGAGAGACAGATTGTTTAGTTTTAGATATTTAAAAAAAGATATTTGTGTTGAAAAACAAAAACACTGAATTAGCATGTTTTAAATATTTTAAATTATTTTAACATGGTAATATTAAAAATAAAAAAATAATATATTTTAAAAAATATAAATATATACACTGCAGTGCCAATAATTAACTAAGGTTTTGTTTAACGGTTTAGTTCTATTTAGAAGAAAGAAAATTATATATTTTTAAATTAAAATAATATACTGATATTAAAAATATAAAAAAATATTTTAAATATTTATTAATTAAAAAATCATGTAAAATAACTATTTGTTCACAAGGGAATCTCTGGTACATGGGCACCATGAAAACACTATAGTCTGTCATCGGTGTCTGTGTAATAAACGGCAGCTACTGCCGAGGAAGGCATCCTGTGAACAACTCATGTACGGCCATTCTATGAATTGACTTTTGTTTCTGCTAATTATAATTTATAAGGCTTTGCCTTGCCTTGCCTTGCACACGTGCTTATCTCCTTGTATTTTTTTTAAAAGTATTTTTTAATTGTTTTATAAATTTGCTTTACTTTCATGATTTAGACTATAGATTTTATAATTTAATTCAATTGAATCAATTTTTTTAATTTATTTTTCAAATTAAATTTTATAATTTATTTAAATTTGATTTATATAAATCATCATCATCTCAACTCAAGTCACATGTTTTATTAGTTAAACCAAGTTTATTCAAGTTATTTTTTATATATTTTTTCTTAATCAATTTTTTTACCCCTAACAAGAATAAGCTACATACTATGTTATGAGGGTAGTTTGGTAATTTGATAGGAGTTCAAATATAATTATTAAATTTATAAGGGTCATTATAGTAACCTCATATTTAACTGGTACAGTAAAACTATTTAATTGTCGTTGAAATTCATTTTTAATTATTTTAAGGAGTATTTTTGTTTTCATATTTTTTAAAATATTGAAATTACTAAATTGACCTTAAAATCAAATTTTCTAAGCTTTGTATCCAGGAGGTTTTGTCATTTTCATTAGTTTTTTCTATTTATTATTAAGTTGGGATATGAGAAATTTGGTATTTCTCTATTTTTATAACATACTAAAGAAAAAACATTGTCAGCACGTGCATGTAGAGTGGCTCTATACTTTTTGAGTGACGTGTGAGCTACCGTTTGGTAGAAGAAAGTTAGCTTTCATCACTATGTTTAAAGCTCGATAACATCCTTTTCCACGCGAAATAGAGCTAATGGTCATTTATGAAGTAGTTTGGTGTTAATCGCCTTTTCCTCTCTCTTTTTTCTCCTTTCTCTCTCATCCATATTGAGTCCATGTTAGATATTAAAAAAAAAATAATTTTATCCTCTTGTTTTATGACATTTCATATAGAACCCTTAATATTTTGATTTTTAAGTTTGATTCTTAATATTTTTATAAATTTTAATTTATTTTTAATTTTATTTATGGATCTATAATCTTGATTCTTATTTTTTTTAGATTTGATCATCATTCTCTTATATCAATTTATTTGGATTCTTATTTGAACTTGATTTTTTTTTTTTTAACTTCACCCTTAAATTAAAAGTTTGATAATGTTTAAGTTAGGCTATCAATATTTTGATTTCAAATTTTGATTCTTAGCCTTTTATCAAAAAAAAATTTTTTTTTTTTCAATTTTATCACTAGATCTACTCTCTTGGTTTATATCTTTGTATTCTTTTGTTAATTCTATTTTTCTTTTTTATTCTTCCATTTAATTCAAAAATTTAGGTTGCCCTCTAATTTTTTTAAAAAGTTGATCTGAGAGTAAATTCAAGGCAAGTACCGAGTAATGTGTTAGGTGAGTTAACCCAAGTCAAATAAAAAAATTTAATTTATATAAAAAATAAGAATGAAATCATTTTGAAAAAAATATAGAAAAATAGTCAATGATTTTTTGCCAAGTATTGACCGGGTTCGCCATATATTGACCAGGTCACGATTCGAGTTGTTTTTTTTTTTTTCATATTGGTTCAATTCTCACCATATTTCTTTTAAAACTTGAATCTCCCTGAGCTTATGGTTATTTGGGTCATAGGTCAACTCATCATTTTGTTTTCAATTGGATTATCTTGCTCATGAAATTTGGCAACCTCATCTGAAATTGCTAGTGTTTTGTTTTTTTAGATTTGATTTTTCCTAGTATGGGATATTGAGGATTAACAATCATATTTGTTTTATACTTTATTTATATAATTTCAAGTTGTGATTTTTTCCTAACTCATTAAAATATATTAACAATGCTTCAATATTGTTTTTTACATTATAAAAAAATCAATCCAGTTTGCCATAAAAGCATAAATTACCCATGTAGTTTTGAAGGAATTAACATTGTCATGCAATATAATAGTTATCAAACCAACAAGACTTGAGCCATGGATATGTTAATTTGTATGTCAATGATATGTCTTCATATGTTTTAATAGTTTGTATGGGATTGATATATATATATATATATATATATATATTTTTCATTTTGCTCGATATTTTTTTTAATTAGAAGTGTTATAGCTTCTGCTTTTAAATATGTTTCATTTAAAAATATATTAAATTGATGTTTTTTTAGTGATTTTTGATTATTTAATGTATTGACGTTAAAAATTAAAAAATATATTTTTAGATAAAAAATATATATATTATAGACTACACACAATAATCAAGGTAATTAAATCAATCAAAACATGGTCAAATCAATTGAATTAAACTAACTCAATTGTCAATCTTGTTCGATGTCAAATCTGTTAAGGCACCATCATACCTAAAATCTAAAGCTATTAGGTGAGACTTTAAGATATAATTTATATTATTATCTAACACACCTTCTGAAGTGAAAGTTATTTGGACTTGAAATTTGCATATACCTCACACTACCTTATGCTTGATTTTTATCAATTAAAATGAGGATAGTGAGATTCGAACTCGTGACCGTTGGGCCAACAAGATTATGAAATCATGTTAAAGAAACATCTTATCTAAAAGATTAAATTTTTAGATGAAATGATTTCCTGACAAAACTCAACCTAGAGTGGATGGGTTTGATATCTATACACAATGTTATGAAAAAATTGCAACTTAAATTATTAAAGAGAATGTTTTATATTATGATAGTCTATATTTTTATCATAACAAAAAAGACTTTTATATATTTTGTACCGAGCTCCACCTATTATTGTGTTTTAAATTTTGATTTTATGGAAACTAAAATAATTTGTTTTTTTTATTTATATATTTTTCTTGTATTTACTTGCCACGCAAAAATTTATTGGACTGTAATTTTAATCAAATATATGATGTTTTTAAATTTACTCATTTTAAATCACAGGTAAAGTAACTTTGTATATCTACGGGACATGAGCTTGAATTTTCAGGTGGAGGGTGGCGGTGGTTGTTGGTGCCGGCAGGGCAGGTGTTTGGTGTGCTTTGTGTTGATTATTTTGCGGTGGGTGCGATGCCACGCAAGCAGATAAGTACGGGGTCAGGATCTTGATAATTAATAGGATGAAATGGGTAATAAATTTTAATTGTTAAAGTTGATTTTGACTTTTGTCGGGGGTATTTCTGGGGGCAGATGAGTTATCGCCATCGGCGTTTATGGAAAACCTTTCATTTGTACTCCATGGTGTATATTTTTACTGTGCTTATTTTTAGAAATATTTTTTATTTTAAAATATATTAAAATAGTTTTTTTCAAAGAAAATATTTTTAAAATGTAATACAAAACATCCTTTATTGGATATCTCCAAACAAGGTTGTTAAAAACGTGATTTTGACACGACACAGAAGGGACTTTTGAAACTCGAATCGTAAGATCGGATCGTAATCATACCTACATTTTTTCATATAAAAATTGTAAAATCACAGCTAAAATCGTGTGGGTAGAAAAATCGTAAAATCAAAAGTAAAATATTTCCGAATATAATACAACATAATTATGGCCATAAGACTTCATTAGTTAAGGTTCATACATGATTTAAAAATACATTACAAAACAATTATGTTTACAGAATTTTATTAGGTAAAAACTAACAAATTTAAAACAAATTTTCTATTGGCGTGCTATGTAAACTAAAATCAGCCTCATTACCCCCAATCCGTCATTTTCCTCGCTATTTCTAATACATTGATCAAAAACATTACTATTGCAAGGATTATTAGTATTATTACTAGTATCAATATTAATATTGCTAGTACTAGCTCCAACTTCAACAAATTATTTTGATATTACCATATGAAAATAATATAAAAAGACCCCAAAAAATTTAATTTTAAAATAAATAAAATTAAATTAAAAAATTTATTTATTTTAAAAATTTTAAGTATAAATTTTAAAATTAATACTAAAATCAATACTTATTGTCTTATAAATGGGTCTGAGGGGGGGCGGGGAGGTAGGCACCTAACTTGCCGGAGAAGGAGGGGGGCTACGTGTGAAACCCGAGAATAAAAAAAAGGGGTCAAAAACATAATTAAGAAGAAATAGGACTATAAATACCCATTTCTTCCCTTAACCATGTCCGACTAAAATTAGAAGAAAGAGGAGAGAGATAACCTAAATGTTTTCTTCACAAAAACTAGGATTAAACACTCAAAAGCTTGTAAACCCATAAAAGTCTTGGAATTCTAAAGTGAAGGAACACAATTTGAGAAGGATTAACAAGAAGAAAGTGAAGAATTTGGGGAAGAAAGGAGTGACTGGTTCTTAAAAAGAAGAAAAAGGCTAAGATTCTTCCAAAGTTGTGAACTAAAGTCAAGATTTCATCCAAGTAAGGAGTTCTAATTCCAATTTCTATGAAATTAACCTCAATTTGATTAGAAATTCATGATTCTTCTTGAATTGAGAATTAGGGTTTTTAAATACAAAATATAGGGGAATGCATAAATGAGTAGGGTTTCCATGAATAAAGGGAAAAACATGGTTGTGATTGATAAGGAAGTAAGGATTGAAGATGAATTGGTTATGTTTCCTTCATTTTTGCATAACAGGGCAGATTGTTGCCCTATTTCTTAGGGGAATTTGGACCTGAAAAATATATAATTCAGAGAGGGTTCCTTCATAAAAGTTGCAGATGGGAGTGTTAGCTTTCCAACGAGTCCAACCCCGTCTAATATGGAGTTCTGGAACTTCAGATATGGATAAAAATCTGAGGAGAGATCAAGATATCACCTATGTTGACAGTTTCGGCCTAGTTGAGAAACTAGCAAAAATTTAACCATGTTAAGGGTAGAAATTGTCCCTTGCCCTTCATAAAATGTGTCTTCATCTTTATAAAATAAAAGAACAGAATAAATGATGACTAAAAATTGAATTCATGATGTCCACTTGGACTATAAATGAGCTGAAAAGTTAAAGGATGATAATGAGAAATATAAGTGAGAAAGAAAAGATTTGGTAAAGAGAAATGAATATTATTATCATTTTTATTGTTGTTGTGTATGATATGTGGATTAATATGAAAAAAATGGCGGGTATTTGTGGTTTCTGGAGGAACCGCGGGTGGAGGGCAACAACAACAGGGAAACGCAAGTCAAACGTTCACAGCAGGTAGGTACTTGATACCTATATCTTCTTTATCTAATAATTATTTTCTTTACTAGTTATTGAACTATAAATTACAATTTGGTGCTTATTGATGAGGAAAAAAGAGGGGTAAAGGAAATGTTAGGGGATGGAAAAGAAAATATATATATATATATATAAGGGTGGTGAGATATAGACCCTGATTAGCTATTCGGTTTCAGAATAGTTAATGATATCGGCGGGTGACGTCGATATCAGTATAATTTATAAACTTGATTAGCTATTTGATTTCAGAATAGTCAATGATATCGGCGGGTGACGTCAATATCGACATAATTTATAAACTTGATTAGCTATTTGGTTTCAGAATAGTTAATGATATCGGCGGGTGACGTCGATATCAACATAATTTATAAACTTAATTAATTATTCGGTTTCAGAATAGTTAATGATATCGGCGGGTGATGTCGATATCGGCATAATTTATAAACATGATTAGCTATTTGATTTCAGAATAGTCAATGATATAGGCGGGTGACATCGATATCGACATAATTTATAAACTTAATTAGCTATTCGGTGTTAAAATAGTTAATGATATCGGCGGGTGATGTCGATATCGGCATAATTTATAAACATGATTAACTATTTGATTTCGGAATAGTTAATGATATCAGCAAGTGACATCGATATCGACAAAAATATTATAGACTCGATCAGCTTTCTGAGACGAAAGCTAATGATGTCAAGAATCCTTGACATCGGCATACTCTAAAACCTCCTAAGGTAATAATGAAACAAAGATTAGCTGTTTTGGTTTAAAAAAAAAATAGTAAACGACACCAACAGTTATGTTTGTGTCAATATTTTCATGAACTTGATTAATTGATTTCGGGACGGGCAATTAGAGACACCATTGGAGGTCATTAATGTCGGCTATAGTCTCTTCGATGTGAAAAAGTGGAAAGAAGCAGTCAAAAGAAATAAATTTTCTTTTTATATAACCTTAAAAAGGTGTATATGGTTGTGTCTAGAATCTCATATGATTTAAGTAGATTGATGAATATGTTGTTTAAATTCTTCTGTAAATTGCTAGTATTTACTTAATTGTTTTACTCATATGAAAAAATCTATTTTTTGCGGGATCCTTCCATTCTCATCGGGAATAGAATTTTAGACCCTTAATCCTTTTTGTATAAGTTAGGAACTTAGGAGGTTGTGATGTACTTTTGGTTATGCAGAAAAATATGTAAACTATATAGAATAGTATATTTGTAAATTTTGGTTCTGAAATATTAAATGTGTTACGTAATATATATATATATATATATATATCTTCGTGTGCGAATTGGCTTTTTTAATTTTTACCTTATGCATGTGATGTATGATGGAGTTTGGAAATGAATATGGTCCTGAACATATCCTGGAATGAATTATGCAATTGATTGTATTAAACATGGATGAGACATGATTTAAACTGCATGCAGGTTACATTGTCGATAATTTGGGATCTCCCGATATGGGGGAGACTTTGCTGAAATTTCATTAGAAATTTCGGCGAGAGAGAGAAAAAAAAAATTATACTCCAAATTACCCCTTTATAGGGGAAAGATTAACAAAATTTTGGGGCTGATACACTACGCCTAACTTGCAACCTTGCAAGCATAGCCTGCGTAGAAACTAGAAAAGCTTTGGCCTTGTAGATATAAAGTTTGGGATCGTAAAATTGGACCGATGCAATTTGATTTTACGATCTTGACCAAGTTTGACCCAAACCAATGCTATGCAAGTAGATAAGTACAGGGTCAGGATCTTGATAATTAATAGGATGAAATGGGTAATAAATTTTAATTGTTAAAGTTGATTTTGACCTTTGTCGGAGGTATTTCTGGGGGCAGATGAGTTATCGCCATTGGCGTTTATGGAAAACCTTTCATTTGTAGTGAATGGTGTAGAGTTGTTTTTGCCGTGATTATTTTTAAAAATATATTAAAATAATATTTTTAACATTAATATATCAAAAAATTTAAAAATAATATTTTTTTTAATATAAAAGAAAAGAATTTTTTTTTCAAAGAAAACACTTTTAAAATATTTACACATCGTGACCTCTGACTTTCCACCGCAAGAAATTATTTTGTTTTTTTATTCTAAATTTCTATTTGTTATGCTGTTTTAAAAATGATTTTGAAAATATATATTTTTGTTTTTATTTTAATTAAATTATTTTAATATTTTAGATATTTTAATGTGTTAATATAAAAAAATAAAAAATAAAATATTTCATCTCTTCTCTCATCCTCTGTCAACCCTTTCATTGTTATTAAAAAAAACAAATTATTTACCATTCAAAATTATTAATAAGTGCTAGTGATAATGATGATAAAATCTATGGTTTTGATATTATTTAATAGTTGATTTATCAAGCCCACGTTTTAGTTTTCGTTAAAGTTAATCTACAAAAAAATAAAGATAAGAACTTAATTCGTGAATATATATATATATATATATATTCATAGAAAATCTATTTTAACCAAATGCATCCAACTTGCTTGGATCAAAAAAATTAAATAAACTGAATTTTAATAAATATTAAAAGTTAAATATAATTATAAATCCCGATCCTATTTTATCCATGACCGGGAGTGATGTTTTAATAGTATATATAACCCAACTTTAAATTATGTATTACTTGGTCATATATAGACCAAATAATAGTTTATTAACTTGTTTCTCTCATAATCAATTTTTAAACTTGTTTTCTTATTTCTTTTTCTAGTTTCTTATTAAATACTTTCATTTTTAAACATTAGAAGAAGAAGAAAACAGCACGTCCAAAGAATAAGATACTCCAGGTCCAGGGCATTATCCGGTGACTCCGATATATTAATTCATGGATCCGACGGATCCGAGCTCGACTCTTTTAGGATAGAAATCATCAACTCAAATTAGCTATCGGTTAATTTGTGACATTGTATTTTGCTGTTTTTTTTTTTTTTTTTTCACACGTATTTTCTTGTTGTTTTGGGGACATTCTTTGCTTATATTGTCCACACATGAAATTAATTGTTTTACAATAAGGTTTAATGAATGTTTGGAAGAGTAGTAAGTGTTAAAAAAATATATTTTTTGTTTGAGAAACATTTTTTTCCAAATGTTAATTTTAATATTTCAAAATCATCCCAATATAACATTAAATTGTTTTTTTTAGTATTTATAATGATTTTGATATAATAATGTCAATAATAATAATAAAATAAAATTTATTTTAAAATATTTTTAAAAGTAATTTCTACCATAACATCAAATATACCCTCGGAATCAGCATCAAGCAAATCATCTTTATGCTATTGCCTAAACTAAAGAATATTATTCATAAAAAAACTAAATATAAACTTACAAAATGAAATTAATTAAAATTTAAAGAAAAAACTATCTATACAAATTATTTAAGATATATATTAAAGTTAGACATGGAATTGCTGGTTTTCTCGTGAGTATTGTTCATGAAGAAGAAGAAGAAATAATTGCCAAATCAGAGTACAAAAGTACCCTTTCATATAGGAGGCCATTCTTACCTCTTCAATGGTCACTTTCAAATATATACCATAGAACAGTTGTTACATAGGACCACTCGAGTGCACACCACCTGTTTGGACATTTGCGAGTCTCTGCATTGAAAAGACAAAAGGTGAGTCCATCTGTTTGTGCTAAAGAAATTGTCTGTGGATAATGGGTTTTACTAGAGCCACATCAAAGAATGCACTCAGTCAAATTCATGACTTGTAAAAGAACAATCTCATATCAACTAGGTGGCTAGTAATAATAACTTGTAAATATAGGGTTTACTTTTTGATGGTATCATGTTTTAGCTTTGTAATTGCTAATATAAAGATCATTAAAAGTTTACATGGTCATTAACTTTAGGATTTCTAAAATTAGTTGAGATACGTACAAGCTGATCCAAACATCAACATTAATAAATCTCATGTCAAGTATATTAAATGAGCGGGTACAAGAGGGTTTTTTTAACAACTCGGTCCTCAAACTTCAATTCCCTTCTGTTGCATCCTTTTATGCCCAAATTCATAGCTAATTTCTCAAAAACTGTAAACGAGAAGGGAAAATGAAGTGTAAAACAAAGAAGAAACAAGTGGTGGTTTAAAAAATAGGACATGAAATGCACTTTGATACTTTTTATTTTTAAATGATAACTTTTCGGCCAATTGGAATTTTAGAAGTTCAATTATGGCACAAAATTTTGTTTTTTAACCTTTTTAATTTTTGATTTGAGAGAGGAGAATTTAAATTATTGGATTCTGATGATAAAAAGAGAAAGTCTTGGTTACTAATTCAACACGTGAAAACATCAATTTTAATGTCAGTAAGTTTCATTCAATAAAAGAGTCTCACTCATGTGTTATTTAGTCCTCTAATTGCCAAGATGGTAGGTATGAGCTTAAGAAGTTTTTTTAGGTTTGATTCGATGGTGTGTTCGTACAACCACGTAAAAAACCGATGACGTGTCTATACAATATGCCTACAGTAAATTCAATTTTTTTATATCTAAATACCCCTGAACCCAGCGATAACCATGAAAAAACCAGGAGTAAGAGTACTATCATACCCCCAACCATAAAAGCTTCGTTTTTGTCCTTTCCGGAGTGTATGTAAGTAATTGTACCATATACAAATATGTGAAAACCCGCAAATACCCTCCTCTAGCCGATACCAAGGTTTAAATTTTGATGATTCTAAGGACAAAATAATAATTTCACTGCTGAAATCCAAAATGAACATAACCAGTGAAACCTCGATATATATATATATATATATATATATATATATATATTAACAAATTTTATTATTTGATTTTTCCTTATAATATCATAATCAGCACGGCTACCATTATTTTAGCACCATGAAGTGTTGTTATCCTCCTTTTCATATTATTATGTAACAAATATCGTAAAAGGTTTTTTAAGTGGCAAACAAACGCCCCTGAAGCTCACGCCTAGATTGCAAGCAAAAATCCCTTAAATCTGCCTGTAGACAATTCCTTGAAGCATTTTCAGCCCACATGATTATGTTATAAATCTAATAAAAGCCGGCCCATGTTTTGTATCCATAATCAAAACTATAGCCTTAAAGTAGGACCAAGTTAGGCCTGAAGGCCATATTTTGTAAGGCCCAGCCCATAATAATCCAAACTGCCAGTTTTTTTCTCCTATTGGGCCCATATTCCCGAAACCCTTCAAAATTCGAAATCCAATTGTCAATTCACCAATCCCAACGAAAATATCCCAATAACAAAACCGAGCGGTTAACAGAATCTCCACTGTCCTTTTACTTCCAATCCAACGGCCAGAGATATCGATCCGCGTACTCGACTATCATTGGCCCACCCCATTTTGCCTTCTCCTATATAACCCACAAACACCCGTTAATTATTTCACAATTATTGTATCGCCCTCGCGTTTTACCTCTCTTAAAAGAAGGGCGCTTCTCTATATACAGTTTGTTTAGAAATTTTTGTTTGACAAGAAATAATCAATGGCTGGTAGAGGCAAGACCCTAGGATCTGGAGCCCAAAAGAAGGCTACTTCAAGGAGTAGCAAGGCTGGTTTGCAATTTCCTGTGGGTCGTATCGCTAGGTTCCTGAAGGCCGGCAAGTATGCTGAGCGTGTTGGCGCCGGCGCTCCTGTTTACCTTGCTGCTGTTCTTGAATATCTTGCTGCCGAGGTAATAATGCCTCCATTTTTCTGTTCGAATTTGTCTTTGAATTGTTTTGTCGATGGTTTTGTGTGATTCCAGTTAGTAGATCTAGGTTTCTTTAATTTGGGTGATTTTTCCGTGGAATTAACTAGCTGTCCTTTTGGAATTATGGTTTTTAATTGTATTTTTGAAGGGGTGGCTGTGGTAACCAGCGTGATTTGTTGGTGGGTTGGTCTTGGTTTTTCGGAATCTAGGGTTTGAACTTGTTCCCGAGGCTAATAGGGGTTTTCAATCTTTAATTAAATATTTTTCTAATTTGTAGAATTAGGGTTGTGGCTTTTAAGTAGTTCAAGTTTGAGTATTGGAACTTGATTATGTGTTCATTTCTCAATGAATGTTGTGCTCAAAATTTTCTGATGCTGAACTTTTGAACTCCCTGATTTGAAACCAAAACTAGTGCATGATTAATTACTCTTTGATTTTTCTAATTCTATAAATTGGTTTGTGCTTGATGGGTTTTCTCTATGTTGTCTGTGCTTTCAGGTTCTAGAATTGGCTGGAAATGCAGCAAGAGACAACAAGAAGACCCGTATTGTGCCACGCCACATCCAACTAGCAGTTAGGAATGATGAGGAGCTTAGCAAGCTTCTTGGTGATGTTACAATTGCTAATGGAGGTGTCATGCCCAACATTCACAACCTTCTCCTTCCAAAGAAGGCTGGCTCCTCTAAGGCCCCTGCTGATGATGACAGTTAAATTTGAAGCCATATATTTCCGTTCCTGTGGTTCACCATGATATGAAGTCTTTTAGTTTAATTTTTTCTTCAGTTTTTAGGATTCCGAGCTGTGTGTTCATGTAAGGGGGGTAGTTTTAGTAGTTAGTGATGTGAATATAAATTGATCTCTTTGTGCTCCTGTAACAGTGAAATGGCAATTATTGCACGATTTGAGTTTCATCCAGGTGCCTTCTTCTTCCCTACTTGGCTATTATTGGCTGCTCCGTCATGGTTTATTGTTCAGATAGGAGGTGAAATAAGTTCATTTCTTGAATGATTCAAGCAAAGCTTATGAGAATGCTTTTTCACCAGTGAGTTTTCACGGGAGATTTTACGTGTCCCATGTTACTCGAGTCAAAGCGCAAGTTAGGAGTACTTTTTGGCAACAAACCTCTCTTTTAGGGTTTAACTTCTTATGTAAGTTAATTTTTTTTTCTAACTAAACATATTTAAAGCCATTTTTCTGTTAAAAAACCAACCCGAATTGTTTGGTATATTAATTTTTCCAAATATTTTTAAAATTTTTAATTATTCTAACTTATTTTTGTTTGAAGGCGCTTTCAAAAAATACCTTTTGAATTATGATTTAGAAAGTGAAATAATACAAAAATTCTTATCCCATGAATTGATAATTTTCAATGCGTTTTAAAAAAAGATTGATTTTTTTTTTTTGTTTTAAATTAATCTTTTTAGATTATTTTGATTTGTTAATATAAAAAATATTTTTTTAAAAAATAAAAAAATTATTTTAAAATAAAATATACTTTAAAAATTAATTTTAACCACTCTCAAATAATACGGAACCAATTGTTTCTTTTTAAATTGCATGTTCATATACACCTCATTTAGATAATTAGTTATATATATTTATATATAGCTGGATAGCTCTATTTTATTTTAAATGTAAGAAATAAAATTTGTTTTAGGCAATTATAAACTCTTTGATAATATCATTAAAACTACCTTTACTAGTCAACCTTAAAAGTTTTTGATTGCTTAGTATGACTTTCAATTGAAATCATTTGAAAGTTGTATTAATTTTATAAGATTATTATATTATTTGATTTATTTAAAATTTTAATATAATATATATAAATATATAAAAAAATTTCTTATAAAATTTCATCTTAATCTAGATTAATTAAAAAATATAATTAATATCATAAAATTATTCATTATAAAAAAAATATTATTTGATAAAAAAAAACAAAATCAAAATATTTTGATCAGGCCAGTATTTAGCTGGATAAAAACAACTCTGATTTGTAATGACATAATTTAAAAATCCAAAGGCAAAACTGTTGCCGTGTTCAAAGACGGGGGGAAGAAAGACGGACGATACTGGCCGACAGTGATGGTGAGGGAGAGGAGGTGGCTGTTTGGAGTCGGTGGAGGGGGAGGCCGGCGACAGACGGGGCTGGTCTGCAGTTGTTGTGTGGTGTAGCCGGCGGGTGGATGAAGGCAAAAGGTGAGGAGGGGTTGGACGTTGACAGTGGGGTTGACGCCACAACCAAGAGGAGAAAGAGATATAGGGTTTTAAAGGGTTTTTTTTTGTTTTTTTTTTTTTGAGTGCGGGGAGTTGTGTGTGTAATTTTTTCTTTTTTATTTTTCTCCCTCTTCAGACATGTGTGAACACCTCTATGTATATTAAAAATTATATTTTTTTGATCTCTTGCTTATCGTCTTTTTTCAATTTTGGTGCCATGTGTCAAAATATTTTTTATTTTTTGGTATTTAAAAAAAAATCAAATAGGACAAAAATTGGGTAGCAATATGCTTAAACGTGCATGCATCATATACATTACAATCATCACCATCCACTCATAAAGATATGCATGGTAAGGTAACAATCACCCTCACATATTCTATAAATAGTAACAGCTGCGTTACCAGTTCTAGCTAGTTGAGCTCTCTAAATGGTGATCTATCCTCAAGAACTGACTGAAATCTCTTAGTTGTAGGTGACGGAAAAGTATTGACATTCTCTTTCACAGCCTTCAAGATGGGACCGGATCCACCATTGTCAAATGACCGCACCATGCTTTCCAAGGTTCCCATCAATTGCGTGTCTTCATCGGAGAACTGGCTAGTTCTCTCAACAAGTTCCCTGAGCAAGCCAGACAAATTGTCCCTTTCAGATGACAGCTTCCTTACATTTCCAGCTAAATTTCTGTTCCCATTTTTTGAGCTCATGTACTGAGGCTTCTGATGTTCTCAGCTTTGTCTCCATTAGACTCATCAGTTTCTTCATCTCCAACTGTTTTGATTCTAGCTCAGCTTCAATTTGTAGTGCCTTCTTTTCCGAATCCGAGAGTGATTTTTGCTGTAAATCCAGTTTCTTTCGTGTAGAAAAGATGTCATCCTCCAGCTCGATTATCACCATCTTCATCTCTTCAATTTCCAGTTGGGTCAGAATCTCAGCTGAAGCAATCTTTTTCCAAGCCTCGTGGAGCAAATGAATCTCAGCCTGCTTCTCAGCAAGCTCTGCAGAGAAAGATGTCAGCGAGCCATTAAATTTTTGTTCCATCGACTTCACAAGCTGCAAGAGATCATCTATTCTTTGGTCTTTCTCCTCCAAAAGCTGGTTAACGTGTTCTTTTTCGTGGTCAAATTTTCTTTCCGCCTCAATGTGTGTCACCATTGCACCTTCAAGTTCTCTTCTCAATGATTCTTGCTCCAGCCACCCAACCTCTTTCTGCAGATCATCTAGCAGTTTGTCCTTCTCTTTCATGGTTCGTAGAAAACCTTCTTTCTCTGACGCAAAGGACATAACTGTCTCCATTGCAGAAGTGGCAGCCACTGACTCTCTTGTTTTAAGTTGTTTCTCAAAGAATTCAATCTGCTGCTGTAGGTTATCTATTTTACCGTCCCGTACTTGTAACATATGGGCGAGACCATCTTTCTCCTGCTTGATAGTATGCTCAACTTCTGCTTGTGAAAGAAGAGAAGCTTCCATGTCTTTACGCAACAACTGTCTTTCTTCAAGATCGTCTTTCAATCGATGAGCAATCGATTTCCATATCCACAATTCAAATTCCACTGCATGTCCTTCACAAATTTTAGCTGCAGAATCAGATTCCAATCTGTGTAATTCATCACTTACTTCTCGAAGTTTCTCTTTCAAGTCGTTTTCCTTCTGGAAAGCTTGCTTTTCCAAGCTCTGTTGGCGCCTG
Source organism: Salix koriyanagi (assembly GCA_029228605.1). Lineage (NCBI taxonomy): Eukaryota > Viridiplantae > Streptophyta > Magnoliopsida > Malpighiales > Salicaceae > Salix > Salix koriyanagi. Next base: position 7,025,389 of record CM055342.1, read on the forward strand.
GATTCCTTATCAAGCATCTCCTTGTATTTCTTGAGTTCTTTCTGCATCAGGAGATGCTGCTCTTCAATAAGATCTAGAGACTGAACTCTTCTCGACAAAGATGCCGTGTTGTTGTTTCCTTCAGCCAATTCAGCCTTTGCAGTGTCCAATGCATCACAAACTTCTCTTAGTTTCTCTTTTAAGTCAGTTTCCACATCCAAAGCTTTCATTTCTATGAGAAGCTGCTTCCTTGATGATTCTTCGACTATTTCCTTGTACCTCTCAAGCTCTTTCTGCATCAGGAGTTGTTGCTCTTCAACAAGATCGAAGAGCTCAACCCTCCTAGATAAACATTCCACCTTCTCACGATGTTCTACCAATTCTGAACTGGCCATGTCGAGTTTATCGAAAACTTCTCTATATTTCATTTTCAACTCGTTTTCAATCTGGAAAGCTTGCTCTTCTAGTCGGCTTTGACGCCTAGATGACTCCCCATGCACTTCCTTGCACTTCTCCAACTCTTTCTGCATCAAGAGCCACTTCTCTTCTATAAGACCCAAGGACCTGGCTCTCCTTGACAAAGATACCACCTTTTGTTGTTCTTTGGCTAATTCTGAGTTCGCCACGTCCAAGGCATCACAAACAGCCGCAAGTTTATCTTTCAAGTCACTTTCTGTCTGCAAAGCTTGCTTCTTGAAGCAAAGTTGACACCTTGATGATTCCTCAAGCAAATCTTTGTATCTCTCAAGCTCTTTCTGCATCAATAATCGCTGCTCCTCAACAAGATCCAGGCACTCAACTCTCTTTAATAAACATGCAACCTTTTGATGCTCCTCCTCACAATCTGTCAACGCTTTAGCCAGAGCAATGTTCTTTGTCTCCAGCTGCCTCATCAAGAGAGAGACATCTTCGCCCCCTTCTTTTTCATGAAGCCCCACCTCAGTCTCATCATTCCTAATGTTCAGTTGAGCCTCAGTTATTCCTGATTTCAATACCAGTAGCATTGTCGAAGCCTCCTCATTCTGCAACTTCAACTGCATTATCACAGAGTGGCAATTTTCCAATTCCATGCCAAGCTCTTTCACCACTGTTTCTTTGCTCTCTAGCTCACACCGGCAATTATCCAGCTCTCTAGTCAATTTCTCCAGTTGAGAGCTCCATTCAGATTCTTTAGCTTTAAGATTTGCAGAGCAATTTCTGTGCATCTGCTCCAAACTCTTGAGCTTGTTTTGCATTTTTGCCAAAGAAGAAGGATTTCCCAATTCCCGAATCCCAGCCTCCTGAAGCTCCTTGAGTGACGCCAGCAACCCCTGATTGTCTTGCTCTAGTTTTCCTGCTTTGTACTCAATTTCTTTGTAAAATGTCTCCTTCGTAACCAAAGAATGTCTCAGAGCAGCAATTTCTATGTCCCTTTGAGTGGTCAAGCATTCTAGTTGTGACTTTGCATCCTGAAACTCGGTGAAAACATTCTCAAAGCGCGCTTTAAATTCAGAAACCTCAACTTCAAGATATTTCCTCCTGCTTTCTTCATGAGCTAAAGCTTCATTGCACATCCTGAACCGATTTTCAAGATCTTCTGACATTCTAGTCTGAGAATCTAAGCGTGTTTGTAGTGAGCAAATTTCATCAATCAATGTGGACCTCTCCATCTCCCACTCTTTCTTGCTTTCCCTGAACTGATATCGGAGCTTTTCATGTGCTTCTTCTAGATGGTTGAACTGCTCTTTCTTCCATTTTAGCTGATTTTCAACCTTCCCGCTCTCCTCCTCCAACTTGAGTAGCATAGAATCCCTCTCCCTCATCTCTCTGGATGCTTTGTCATTTTTCTCTACTTCCAAGCATTTCTTCTGTGAAGCAGATAGAAGCCCCTTATAACGTTCCATCTCTTCCATAAACACATGGATCTTTTGCTCTTGATCTATGCTCTTCTCATTTGACTCATCTAGTGTTGACATTAACCCCCTTTTCTCTTCCTCCCATTTCTTATACTTCTCACCACTATCAACTTTAAGCTTATCATTTGCAGTGCTTAAACGTCTGATAATGGATTCTTTTTCATTCAAACTGCATTGCAAATCCTCACACATTCGCTTCACTGTGGTGATTTCCTCTTCCTTAGCATTTAATTCTTGGGCCTGTTTCTCAACTTTGGAACATGCTTCTTGGGTTCGGATAAGCTGTTCACCATGAGCTTTCTTCAAGTTGTCTGAAAATCCTGCTTTGCATCTCAAATCTGCTTTGAGCTTCTCGATCTCAGCTTTCGCTTCATCTAACTCTTCACAGATCCTGTCCATTTCTTTGCAAATTTCAAAGAAACTAGGAACACCTGTTCACAAGCAAAAAACCTTCTCTAGATAACAACTTGAAGTTGATTTAAGTGCAACTATTCCAATAGAGAACAGAGTACCACTGACAAATGTATATCCAACAAACCAAACCAAATTGATTACTTTTTGACAGGATAATATCTCCTATGATGCTTTTGTTTTTCCAAGAGGGTATTGCATCTCATCTTCCAGGTCTAATTAAAAGAATATGATCAGTATAAAACACCACTGCTAACAAGTTATTAAAATCCTAAAGACCACAAACCCTATTTCTTCCCCCTTTTGTATGCAATAACTCAAAATTTGTAATTTCATTGTTTAAAAAGAACTTACATGACAACGAGCGATGCCCATCTTTTGTTTCTTGATTATAAGAAATCAAACAAAACCCAGAATAAGAAAATATATAAATTTTCCAAGGTTGTTCTCCCAAGTTTAAACAAAGACTAAAGATTACTAAAAAATCATAGACCCCATTTCTTTTCATTTTGGTATTCAATAATCGACTAAAATTTTGTATCTTATTGTCAAAATCATGGAAAAACCAAAACCAAAATGTCACGGGCAAGAAGCAGAAGAACAGATGAGAACGAGAGAGAAACTAAAGTAAATTGAATTTTAATTAAGTGTAAACAAAACGCAGTCGTTTTGTGTAGTTCTTTAATATTCCAGTTTATTCCAGTAGCTAAGGGATTTTGCCACCTGTGCAAGGCAAATCGGCAGAGGACATTGTTTTCCTTTAAATTGCCATTTGATGGGCACAGAACAAACAACAAGAAATATAACAACAAATTGAGAGATTCTCTCCCTGTCTTCCTTCTCCCCCACGCACTGAACGTGCATTCTTCCTTTCTTCCTCAAGCATCTTCTTCCCTGTTCTTATCTTCTTCGGCCTTATTCCCTCTGTTTTTCTCACCTATTTCCTCAAGAATTTCTAACCCGTAACACAAAAAAACCTTTAGATAGAGTTTCCAACGAATTTCTCTCAAGATTACACAATGGCCTTAAATTTCTAGTCTCGTAAGAACCCAGCGTAAAAACAATAAAAGTAAAGTCCCTGACAATATCAAGAGGGACGTAGAAAGAGAGCGACAAGGGGATAACTTAAAGTGCGTCGTGACAACCAAACAACCATGAAAGCATGTGCAAACCAAATACTTGACAGATCAAGAAACTTCACCACTTAATGATTCTTTTAAGTTTTAACACTGGAAATTGCACAAATAAGAAAAAACCAGGCAACACGAAAGAAGAGAAACATACCTGTTTGTTATTATTATGGGTTTGTTCCCATTGATTTGTCCATGAAAGAAGTTTTCCTGTGCTGTGAAGAGAGATCAGATGAAATGAAAACAATTAGAGGAAGTGCAAAAAATAGCCGTTGAGAGGGAAGAGATGGAATTCTGTTTTAAATAGAATAACACGGCGTCATGGCTTTGTATTTAACGGCGTGACTTGTTTCTTTGGAGCTTGGGCTGGCCTTTTCATTTGTTTTAAATGTGTATGGTATTGTTATAAGTGTTTATAATTAAAAATATTTCTTTAGATTTTGTTTTTTATTTTTAATCAACATATTTAAATTATAAAAAAACAAAATTAAAAATATAATCTGGTATTTTTAATTAAAAAATATTTGTAAGATATTTTAAAATAGATTGAAACGTAAAAACAAATATAATTTTTAAGTGAAATAATTCTTTGATACTATATACGATAAGATATCATACTATATGAAAGGAAACTATAAACCATTTGTCACCAGAGGAACCTATATTTCTCAATTATCACCAGCTCCACCAAGCAAAAACACTTCTTGTCCAACCATCTAGTAGGTGGCTCGGTCGTAAGAGCTTGAGATTAAAAAGTTTGCTTCCCCTATGATCTCAGACTTGAGCCATGTGATTGCTAATATGATGGCTACTAGAGGCTTACATGGTAGTTAATTTCAAGTCCGTAAAATTAATCGAGGTACACAGACACCCATGTTAATAAAAAAACACTTTTAGTCCATATGTTGAGGTGGACCATGGCAAAAGTAAACCTTAAACCAATTGATGCCAAGGTCCCTTCTCTTCTAAGCTTAAGTGGCTAATTTGCTGGTAAATACCTAGTTTCCATCTTAACCTACATGTCTTGTTTACAGTTCTGATATTGTTTCAAAATTTCATCTTCCAGTTACTACGACAGGAAATCTTTCTGTGTAGGAAAGTCTAATAATAAAGTAGACAAAGTACTCGTCAATCTTTTGGTAAGAACTCAAGCCATGAGAAATTAAAACAAGATTATCTGTGTTCAATATGTAGAATTACAAAACTCTTTTTTTGGATTCGAGGAAACCACACTCCTTGAAAAATGTACTTTGTGGGCCCATGTGAGCTAGTAAAACCCTGGTTGTCCCAGGTGAGCGAGTAAAACCCCAGCTGTCCTAGGCTCTTACAGGAGATGCACACTCTGACTCGAACTCGAGACCTGCTGTGCAGATCTCAAACCCTTTGTCATCATGCCTATCCTAAAAAAAAAGACAAATACAATGTGGAAATAAAATCAAAATTCCAAAACTAAACATAGATTCAATTCAAGAATCAAGAATATAGTTTGAGATATAAAATGTAAATATTTATTAAATTTAGGGATTGCAATATACCACATGCTATCAATCACAAGGATCAAACTAATTTATTTTTACATGAAAAATAAGAGACCATAGTGTTTAAGAAATGTGAGAAATTCAATAATCAAGCTAAATTTTAATTATTTTGATAATACGGTAAAAAAATAAAACAGCAATAACTAAAAAAAAATGTTGTTATAGGCAAAACTCGATTAACTTTCAAAATACATGACTCAGACATCAAACATGCCAAAATTTATGTGTATATTATGCGTTTTATATCATGAGGTTGAGATAAATGAAAACAAAACTGTAAAAAAATATATATAAATCAAGATATTTAATAGTATAACAAGGATTATTTAACTGGTTGTGTTTAATGATTATGTTTATTAAAAGAATAAATGTAATTTATATGAAACAAATAAAAATAAACATACTTAATCTATAAAAATAAATGTAATTTATATGAAACACATAAAGATATATAGATGAATAATTTTAAACTCATGAAAAATTAAAGACACCAAAAAATAATTGTGATTGTAAAAAAGATAAATAAAAAAAATGAGATAAGAGGGTATCAATATAAAAAAACAAACTTAAAATATATTAAAAAAATGACATAAAAAAGTATTAATTGAAACAAAACAAAATAAAAAGTACCATAGAAGGAAAAGACTAGGCTTACGTGCTTGTGTCTGCAAGCAATTTTTTTTTTCTTTTTTAAAGGACGACATGCGACATGTTAAACACGAAAAAAACAATACATCCACCCACCTATTAAACCCAAAAAAAGATCCAATTCACCAAATCAAACTGGAAAAAAAATGTTTCCTTGACCTAAATTTGTTTTTTTAGCTTATTTAAAAACAATTTGACATGCGACATGTTGTCCATTTGAAAGTTTTTATACAAAGGACGACATGTCATTTCATAAGGAGACGATGTCATCTTCTGATGTACATTCCTATCATAAGATTATGCCAATGCGACTTCAAATAAACGATAACCAAAATGTAAAGATCTTGATTTTTTTAATTATTATTATAAAAAAATGTTTGAATTCGATCTATCCTTTTTTTTTAAATGATTTTTTTTCTAGATCAACAAGAAAAAATAACGTAGTTTTCTTTAATTGACAATACAAAAGAATATAATTAGAACGGATTTAATTGATTTGCAGCTTGTCGAAGTTGATTTTCAGCTACAAAAACTCCAGATTTACATAAATATAAAATGTGAAGTATTGCACTACGACTTGAAGCTATCTGCTCTAAAACCATCCACTGCAGCATTATATGAATTAACAGAACCTTGTCACGGCATTTTCAAAACCAGGCAATCAGAAATGTTGAAAATTAGCACGAGTGTTGTCATCACCTGCTGGCAGGAGGATCATCTTGTCCCCAGTTTTAGCTTCAAGGATTGGCTATCGAAATGCTTGTTGTTTCTACTGAGCAATCTTTGCAAACATGCAGGTCTCCCCAGCTATTGAATATGGAAGTTCAGAAGAGTGAGGCCAACAAAAAGCTGTTAGCCAGAAAAATATTCAGAGTTGTTTCGTCCAGTCAAACGGCTCCCAATCTTGAGCAAATTTTGCGACCGCCAGTTTTTGCACCTCCACTGATTCATGCCTCCGGCGCCGGTACATGTCTTCCTCTGGTAATTGCAACATTCCCCTTATAACATTCAAGCCAAGGCTGGTGTTAAAGTTTTTCTCATCATCAATAACATGGACGAACCCCTTACTTAGACCAAACTCGACGTGGAAATAAGGAAAGTCCTTGGGGATGGAACCGCGAAGTCCTTTCTCACTTGTATCAATGAGCTTCTTTGCATTGTGTTGACTCCACTCATCTTCAGCTTCATCGATTGCCTGAGATGGAAGTATTTATTAGGAAAGGATGGATGAACATGTATGGGTGTGGCAAGTCATAAATTTTTCCATATATATAAGCAAAATCTACAAATGTGAATGGCTAGTGTTGACATTGTTCCCAAAAAGAAAGAAACTAGGTTGATTATTAGAAGCATACACAAAATCTTTTCGTGGATATAAATTGATTGATTTTCACTATGGTTTCTCTTTGCTGTTACGAAGTCGACACTTTGACCCAATTTACATTAAACAGTTGAATAAATATTAAAGACCATTATTGTTGCAGTACACTGCCAACCCTTTTGTTGCAGTACACTGCCAACCCTTTCATGTTAACTTTATGTTCCGTTCATTTCTGTGCATGATGACAACTTGTAGTTTAAACAAAGGTCAGAGAAAATATGAACATATTTTCTAAGTGCACGCATCAACAGTTACTAACAGACCAGCTCTTCTCCCCAAACAGATACTCAAGCAAAATCTAGAAGGCTAACTGGACACTAAAAAAGGAAGCAACAATTATTTCACCAAAACAGAAAACTAATTAAGAAAAAAGCTAACCTTCTTAAAATAGAGAGGGGCTTGTTTAGCAATTTCTCGAGACAAAGGAATACACTCGATCAAACAATGGCGCCTTTGTTGTGATAAGTTGATCACTGTTTCAAGAAACACTAACTCCTTCTCTTGCTTGGAGAACATCATTATAAGGCATTTCTTGAAATTGCGAATTTCTTCCCACACATTATTGTCAACATTCCTCGAGGCTGAGTCATGCTACAACGAAGAAAGCCAGCCTCCACTAAGAATAAATCTTCAGGTGAAGAATAAAAATAGAAAAAAGTTAACCTATGTCTGTTCCTAAATAAAATCCTGTATCATCTACATTATGTTGCGAATGACTTTATTTTGCTTCCTAAATCATCAAAACAACTCTTATTTCCTGTTCTGGTGGAATCTATCAGAATGTGATGATTCAAACACTGGCATATTTTCAAGTTGCTTACTATAATTATGAGATATATTAATTCTCCCAAATGCAGTCTTTTAGAACAAATCCAAGACAAATGACAAGTTGTGATTCAACCATAAGAAATACAAATCTTATAACTAGTAACCATGCCCTACTCTACTCTAAGCAGCAAGACTAAGCTTACCTGCATTGGCAAGATGCAACAATGGCCTGGCGCAATGGGCTGCCCCTGTGGCAACATCAAATATGTGAAGTTTGCTATCGACACAACTAGATGTTTTGGCCGGTTTGGATTCTCAAAGCAAAAATGGCAGCGTTCTTGCTGCGTCAAGATACGTTTTGCACGATCATTCTTGTTAGAGACCTTGTGATCACTGTCTCTACCCTTCCTACCAGACTTCCTCCTTGGGCTGCCATCAAAATCATATTCATCGTCAGCCCGGCCAGATAAGCTGTACTGTTTATTCTGCATTATCGTTTGGGCAAGACACCTATCAGCATCTTCATCTTCTTTTCTTCTAGCAGAAACACCTTGAATAGCAGATCTAAAAAGAACAGAGAAGGTAATACTGTTATAAAACCGATGACCATAAATTGGAAAGCTTCAGGAATGAGAAAACAATGTAATGGCATATGGAGTAACTGAATCAGGTTGATGAAACATAGACTTTTTTGGAAACTGCAGGAGATCAAGGAGCTTAAACAGGAGGAATCACTACGCCTTTGATACTCTAATATTGTGTTTAGAACACTACCCTATCCAAAACTATAAGCATACTGTATCTCAGCAGAAACTCAAAAAAAAAAAAAAAAAACAATTACATATTTAATAAAAATATCACAAAATGCAAAATTACCTGCTTGTGCTACTGACTATCTGAGGTCTGTTTAAATTCTCTCCAACACCCTTCTTCTCCCTGATGCTCTCAGCTTCTTGCTGATAAAACAAAGGAAAAGAAAACAGTTGATCACCAATAAAAAAGGTCTGTTCACTTACAATTTGACTTAGCAAATATAAAGAATAATAAGGATTATGATTGCTTGCAAGACCCAGAAAATCACTCATAGAAAACTTCTAAGAACATATCTGGAAAGTCACAGTGAACTTTAGAGACTGTTGTTACCAGCACCGCTTTCATATTATGCTAAGCTTACAGAAGTGCATGTTTTTATAAAAATATCTTCACTCTTGAAAGCTTTTGATTGACCCAAGTCCTGTTGATGGTAAAATGATGCTTTTACTCCTGCACTGATCTTGATCTTACCCTGAATTCTTATCCCATTTCTAAGAAAATGACTAAAAAGTTAGGACTCAGCTTAGGACTATGAAATAACAATGTCATTGCAATGCTCTTAACTTCCATCCTCGAACATCGTATAATAACCCAAAGCTTTTGTCTTGCACTGTTTTTCATACTACGAAGAAATAGTTAAAATTAACTAAAAATATCTACCAGGAAGGACTGTAGAAATCTGATTCCTTTGGGAAGCTCAAGTCTTTATTAGAAGCAAGGGTAAAACAGAAATATGTAAAAGTGGAAACATTGTCTCACCATGAGTTTCTCTGCTTCTTCATGCTTTCCTTTCATGCGAAGCTGCAAAGCCTTGGCAGCCAATTGGTTTGCACTTAGTGCTTCCTTAACCAACAGACTGCCTTCACTGGGTTTGTTCATTTCAGCTGAAGCCACTTTTGACTCCACATTCTCCTCTTGGTTTGGATAGGAACCAACAGAACTGCCAGCATCCTTATTCTGCTTACCAAGAATTTTGTTCAAAAAACTTCCATCATCAGAAAACTTATTCAAGCTAGATGCTGCAGCAGAAACAAGGGCTGCATCCTTAGTAGACATATTTTGACTTTTTTGTTTTCCCCATGACAATGTGTTATGGACTTTTGGAGCTCGCATTTCAGGATGGCGGACAGATACATCTTTCAAGTAGCCTCGATCAGCACTCTGAAATAACAATCATATTAATTACATGCAAGTGAAAGGTACTTTTTATTCAAGTAACACTAAAGCAATTTTTGATTCACACCCTAAAACTGCTTTACAAAAAAAATTAACAGTGGTTCGGTGAGTTACCGAGTACCTTTTCAATATCTCTCCCACTATGACCATCTGTCATAGCATCTTGTTCCTTGGTTAATCCTTTCTTTCTGTTTTTTATTGCATGCAGATGAGCGCGAGATGGGGCCGCCACCCGAGATGCTGCAGAGACAGCCAATTGACCAAGGGAATCCCATCTTTCTTCCACAATCTGCAAAATAAAATTGTATCAACTATCAAATGCAAATAATGGAGGCTTCAGTCATCATAGATGTGTTCTGAAAGTTGAGGAAACAAACCTCTTCAAGCTTTCTTCCTTCCCGAGCTGCTTGCTCTTGGGCACGCTTTAAGGCTTTTAACCTCCAGCTTGCACCTCCATCCCCAATAACTGAAGTTGGAGGAAGTTGATCTCCACCAACTTTTTTCTCAACTCCATCATCCGGATAACCACTCCCATTATCCTTGAAATATGGATTCAACTCCCGAGGATTCACTCTCATTATCTAAAGAAAAAAAATAAAAAATGAGTACTTCATCAACAGAGAAAAAAGCATAGCACAACTACTCTGCATAAAAAGACATCCATTTACCTAACAGCTTAGAACATGAACAAATAAATGTGATATACGGTACCCTGAGTATTCAAAGCTCATGTAAGCAACAATTTTGAACAGGACATACATGCGCTCAACACAATTTAGAAAGAATAAATGTGACATATACCATGCTGAATATGCAAAGATCATGTAAGCATAACAATTTGCGCAGTGAAATGATTCAAATGATATAAAAACTGATCAGCAAAAGCAGATAGAGGAAAACCAGTTTTAATTCATAAGAGTAAAACAAGGTTGACAAACAAATGCCCAATGTACATGTTAGCAATATATCTTAAAAAACCAACTAGTTGTGATAGTTGAATTACACTAATATAACAAGTATCGCCCCAGCAATTCCATTTAATCAAAGAAATGTACCATGATTCGAGGAGAAATGAAAATTAATGAATATATTTTCTCCAATACAAGCAAGATACTTAGTTAAGGATGTTAGAATTTTGCAAAACAAACTCTCATCATTGCACAGAATTCACCCCTACAACTTTAGATAAAAGTGCCAGAAAGAAAGACAACTATGACCACCAACCAAAAGAAAGCTAGGCAACTGATAATTTGATCATAGAGTGACAGAAAAGAAAAGGAAACGGCATTACCTCTTCAGCAGGGGGTTCCTCTGGGTCATGATCAACACTAACTGTTGGCCTTCTCTCAACATCTTTTGCAGGCCTAAGCATCCAATCCAAGCCCATTTCTTTCCTGGCAATGTCTATTTTATTTATAGAATGCGATTCTCTGCCATCATCTACAAACAGATATTCAATAAATTATTGAATCTTAACATCATCAAATTATCAAAGATTCTAGCATAAATTAAGAAATACCACTGAAATCATCACCAATTTCACCCTGTTTTCCCTTGCTCTTCTTCCTACCACCTTTTGCACTTCCTCTTTGAGCCTCACCTTCTGAAGAAGACGATGAATATTCATCAGATGAAAAATGTTTCCTACTCTCTCTCTTTTTCTTTCTTTTCTTACTACTACTCTTTCCATCTGAACCACTCTCACTATCACTTGATTCTTCTGACGAATGCTCATCTGACGAGTACCACTTCTTACTCTTCTTAGACCGTTTCTTAATTCTTTCAAGATCATCATCAGAATTGTTATCATGACGCGATTTCTTCTTCCTCCTCCTATTCTTTTCCTTTCTACTACCAGATTCCTTCCTCTTCTCTACAAAATCATCCCTCTTTTCACCTTTCCCCTAAACCCATTATTCAAATAGTTAGCAAAGTGAAAGGTAATTAAAAAATATTTTAAACACGAAAATTAAACAATATTCCAGAAAAAAAACCCTTACCTTATCAATTTCATCTCGGGGAATAAACTTCACCCCAGAAAGCATTATCGACTAAACTATACTAAATTGAATACAATAAAAATCCCTGCAGAGACAACAATAAAAAAGACAGAAATATGTAAGGAACAAAACCAAACTCACTAACAACGTTAAACTAACACAGCCCATCAAAGCAAAACATCATAAAACTGAACTTAACATATGATTCATAACCTCACACAAATCATATTTCTCTGTCACCGATTTTATGATTAAAACTAACAAATCGAAACCATTCAAAGAAATAAGGAAAAAAACGTACCAGTAGATTGAGTATTTAGGCTGCCTCTAACAATTTATTTATCTTTATATAGGTTTTCGTCAAGGAAGAAGTTTAGAGATAGTAACGGGACGGGGAAGGTATAGAGAGAGGTGAGGGTTTAGCCTTTTCTGTTGAATATCGAAATCGGACGCAAAACCACTTAAGAAACCATGGAAATGAGTATAGCTTATTTTTACGGTCGGAATGTGCTTTTCTATTAATTTATATATTAGTCCCTCTAGTTTTGAGAAATCTTAAGTCGATCCTTTGACCAGAATTGACTTTTGATATTTATTTATTCATTTAATTCCAGATTATCACTTTTGGTCTTATTATAAGCTTTTGACTTAGAAATGAAGGAGATTTTTAGAGCAGAAACAATATATTGTCATAAAAAAATTGAGGACATGGTTATAAAATAGCATAAAAATAAAAGTATTGATTCATTATTGGTTTAAAACTACACACACACATTAAAATATATTTATTTTAAATTTATTGTTATTATCATCACATTAAAACAATTAAAAGATATTAAAAAACAATTTAAAACAATTATTTAAAAAATAACAAATTATAGTTATACCGCAACCGCGGAAAAGACATCCTAATATTAGTGTCTATTTAGGAGTGTTGTTAAAATTATTTTTGAAAGTGTTTTTCGTTCAGAAATGTATTAAAATGATATTTTTTATTTTTTAAAAAATTATTTTTAATATTAGTATAGGAAAATGATCTAAAAACACTAAAAAAATAATTTAAAGTAAAAAAAATAAATTTGAAACGCAATGTCAAACACCCTTATATATCAAGGTAATATAATAAGATTCTATGGTTAATATATCTTAGGACTTTAGAAAATTACAAGAAAATATACTAAAATACAAATTATGTTATGCATGTTGTTACAGGCACAGAAATCTTCCACACATCGAGCCTTTCTTAGCAAGACATTCGGGAGTGATTGCCCTCCCAACTGTATTGTGTTTTCGTTAACTGTTTCTCTGATTACTCCACAATTGAATTGAGACCCCAAGTTATACAAAAGAATCAATCTTTCTTGAACAAACTAGCAATGCACAAGTTATAACATGATGGGATGAATCCACCCCATGAGCTAGCTCCAGCCTGAAATTGTTGGCTTGATTTACTATCTGTTTTCAGCTCCATTAATCCATCTGCTTCAGTTCAAGTGGGAATGCTATATGATTTTGGTGCACTTTCCCATCATTCCCTCGAAATATATGGATAAAACCAGTGAAAGACTCGAAGGGTAATAATATAGCCACTGGTGAAGATCCGAAATGTTCCATAATAGCAGCAACCTGGATAACACAAGTGAAGGACTTTCTTAATTTCAACATCAATCCCAAGTTCTCAGAATTACATTCCCTTCGACCATATATCTATAACGTTCAGTTGTATAAATTCTAAATGGAAAGAAACCACAGGTTAATCATTGATAGGGTCTTAGCTTACCTCTTTCAGATTAACTCTCATCATCCGAACTGGAACCAGAATCTTCTGTGCGTCGCTCTGCAATCGCTGGAAATAGCCGCTGGCGAAGATCAGGAGAGGGTTGCTGGCGCTGATTAGAGGGAGATGATACAGTATATGCCTCTTTTTTCTGTGTTTTTGCTAACCTCTTTTGTGCCTCTCCCACCTCTTTGCATACCTTGTCTAATATTATTAAAAAGTCTCGTACAATGACAAATAACCGTAAACCCTCATCCTTCCCTGCATTCCCATGGAAATAATCACCAGTGCTCTTCACCAGAACCATAATTTTCTTTTCTTCTTCCAGAAGTGACATGACATCAACCTCCGCATTCTGCACAAAACCTTTCAATGTTTGATGGAATCCACTATCTTCCTCTAAATTCTTCATGTCTTTATTCAGGAAATTTCGGGTTACTAACAATGACTGTCCAAGTTTGGCAGCGGATCTTGTTAAGTTGTCAGTATCTACAACTGCTGCTCTTTTGACATTTTCTAGTTCACTGCTCAAACGAGAAACAACCTGAAGACCAAGGCTGCGATAGTGCTCTTCTGTATCGGTGGAAATCTCCTCAAGAAGATCATCTGTTTTTATACTTATACTGGAAAGGCTCCGGCTCTCTCGTCCCTGCACGAGCAGCTCTCGCACCTTCAGATCGAACTATCTCCTGAACAACAAAGTGCAAGAGAGTAGTCTTCCCATCTATTCCTTTTACATCAGATAATTTCAAAAGCGTGTCAAGTTTGAATGCTTGTGCACCACCACGGAATGTTCCATCATTCATTCGGTTGCCTGTTTTAAGAACAGCTTCTAGAAGCTTGAGGAACAATCGACTGTTTCTGAGCTCCTTGCAAGCAACCTGCCATGTTAGATGGAGATAGCATTTGCATTAGATGTTAACAGGTGGAGAAATTCAAGAAATTGCCAGAAATCAGAGACAGTCAGGGAGAAACTGGCCATTTGCACGGTGATATAATCAAATTTTATAAATGAGAATATTTTTTTGGAAACATGTGTCTTATATGCAAACACATCCATACATTCTAAATGAGAAATTCATCAGGACACAGGATTCTACCAGTGCCACCTTTTCTACCATGTCCTACCCATCCTCTTTTGTATGATAGGTGGCTAGTCTCTTTCATTCTATAAACTAGTTGAGATGCATGCACTTTCCAAGACACATAGGAAGGAGAATGATAGAAGGTGAAATCAGTATGTAATGTTTTGCAAATAATGTTGTGTTGTGGTTCTTCACAAAAATTTAATTTTCTTTCAATTATATTTCTAAGGATTTTTTAAAATATCTCTCCATGATTTGGTATGCCTTCTTAAAATCAAGAAGCACCATATATGTTGAAAAACTGCAACTATCAAGTTCATCATTAGACCATGAGCATGAATGCAACCAGCTCTGAAAAGCAAGAATTAAACCAAGTGCTGAAGAAATACAATATCCAGTTGCCTACCTCTAAGGTTTGAAAAGACTCTTTACTGGAGGTAATCTCTTCCTGTAGAGTGCACATGAAAAGCAGTGCTTCCAGTCGTTTAAAAGCAAATGGGATGTCGACCAATGCTTTTAGGAACCTCTCAGCAAGTCCAAGTTGAGAAAGTTCACCACTGTAGAGCCTAAGCTTCAGTTCTTCATCTGCTGTGGGTGCCATCCTCAACAGATTTTGAACGAGCTCTACAGGAAGCTCATTTCCTGATTTAATTAAATGAGGTTAGAATACGCTGATGCATCAAAAACGAAAGAAACTATCGCTACTCAAATTCCACATCCAATGAGATGAGGTAACCTCAAGTCTGCAAACATCCACAAGGCCACACCATCATGAAAATCAGCCATACTAGACAAATATGGTGTGAAAGGATTTTCCCAGACTAGGAACGAGATAAACAAAATACAATGAAACATCCATCCCCCCCAATCAAATAAAAAAAATATGAATTTCTCGTAATTGGTGCAGTTTAGCCTATCTATGCATGTATCTCTACTGAAAGAAACTGAGTTGCTCACCTTCACGAAGTGCATCACAGACTTCTTCTATCAGCACATTCAGTGCCCGCAAAAGAATTGATAAATTCTGTGCCTTTTTGGGATCAAGTATTTGAATAAACTGGGGTGTTGGGTCCTGGGAAGAAGACTCTTTCTTGCGTTCATTTTTGTTTTTATCAGGTGCATATCCAAACAGGGTTTCTATCATCTCCTCATTGAACCTGTAAAATAGCATATTCAGCAGCAAAGGTTATTTAGGGATTCATGAATGAAAAAATTCAAAAACAACAATAAAATTCAAAAGCGTAACTTACTGGAATGATCCCGATTTAATTTGATGCCAAACCATGGAATCATCTGGGTTGGCTAAAACTTTGTCCCAGAAAAACGGCTTTAACTTGGCTTTAGGAGCATCAGCATCATCCTCCATACCAGCTCCTTCACTGGATGCAGTACTGGAAGGATGCTTTGATCCAAGAGGTGGTCGAGGAACTTTTGGACCTGAGGGCATTGGTGGTGGTGGTCGAGGAGCAGAACCTCCAATTGGAGGTGGTGGAGGGCGTGGACCAGGTTTCAATCCAGAAGCAATAGGTGGTGGAGGTGGACCAGGGGGACGAGGGCCTGCACCACTGGATGATTTTGCAGGGGAAGGTGGTGCAGGAGGAGGAGGTGGGGGAGTAGGGCCAGCCTTGCTGGGAGGAGGCCTGAGACTAGCAGGTGGTTCAGGAGGAAGTGGTTCTGCCCTTCCAGGAGGAGGCTTCAAAAAAGGGTTGCTGCCTGTCCTCCCTGGAGGAAGCGGTACAGGTGTGTTCATCTTGCTGTCACCAGAGGATTTGGCAGCTCCCCTAACAGCCCCTAATGACATACTTTCATCTAGCGATGCATTAAGAGCATCAGACTTATAAAAAAGGTTCTCCAAAGATGATCCCATTTTCTCATGGCTTGATATATTACCAGAAGAATGGTGACCAAGATTCTCTTCTTCGATAGAATTTCCCAAGCCAAAAGTTTTATGTGTAGAACCTGGAAGATCAGATTATGAAGCAGTATCAGAACTGTATAAAAGAGCTGTTAAGTTAAAAGAAAACATCTGACAGACTATTTACTGACCAACAGAATAGTCACTTAAGCTTAGGCTAAGAAGGGGCCTTTCATCATTTCGTCTAGCTCCAGGTCCTCTCCTACAAACCTTATTACAGAGCAAGAAGAACAATGCCGCAACAACAAATGTCACTCCAGCAGTCACAACTACTGCAAAAACAATTGTTTTATGGTTATTTTTGCCATTATCTGGCTCAATTGGACCAGAGATTTGACCTGCAGGAGAGATTTCACGAGGACTGGGAGGAGTTAGGTGAGGAAAAAATGGCTCTTGTGGTGAAGGGGAAGGGTTTGGTGTAGAAGCTGGAGAAGGTGCCAGATCTGGGGCTGGTGAGGGACTAGGGGATGGTGATCCAGCAGAAGGCGCTGGTGCCGGGGGCTCTGAGATGATTTGCAGCAAATTCCTTGCAACAACACGCCTTGTGTGATAATTATCTGCACCACCTTCATCTTCAGAAACATGGAACAGATGATTGTCCTTTTTTATACAATCTAAAAGAGTTTCCCTTAATTGGGGATGCAAGATTTTAATCAATTTCTGACTGTTTTCTTTTGACACTGACCAACCCTTGAACCTTAGTTCACTGGCCCCATTAAATGTTTCCTCAGGAAAACAGAAGTTAAGATTTTCATCAGCATCCTTCAGTGGAATCAAATCCACCTTGCAAATGATGCATAGTAGCTCTGCCTGCAATCCAAAACAATTTCAGTAAATTTTTGCCCAGCTGGGAATAAGCAGACATCTATAAATATGAACTAAGAACAAGCAGTAGACACACACACACATGAAGAACAAGGATGCTTTACCCAGGCAAAAAAAAGCACAAACACATTAAGGCCATGCCACATTTGCAGGGGGCAAGATAGAGAAGACAAAATAATCAGTAAAAAAGGAAGAGCTTGGAAGCGAATACCCCACTTAAACATACACATAAGCACATGCAACATGGATAAGATCATGTGCACAAAACACTTCAGGCCAGAGGCTACTGTGGTATTATAATCCTTATCAATGATCATTGCTCATCTTCAGCAATGACTAGTTTTCGAATAAAAAATAAATTATGATAAAAGAATTCCATAATTACAACTCTTCCACTCTGAATTTGCCCCCCAGCAACCAAAAACAAAAAAGGAAAGAAAGAAAAGTCCAAGACCCTAACCACAGAATTGACATACACGTGTGGGAAGTACTATCAGATCCCTAATTTTATTAATTTAAGTTTAGACCTATAAAATAAGAAGTTAATATCATGAAAGATATTATCTATAATTTTCCTTTTTTGGATTCAAGGCCAAGGACATTCTTAAGTTTTCACACTTGGAGACTAATTCCATCTCTTCAACTCATTAAGAACAGATTACTATATCAAAACTATGAAATCTATGAGAATTTTACTTCTCACGTCCTGATATAAATTTTGTGGCTAATTAGAGTGTACTCTCTTAAACCTATATCCGTTTCCCAACTCACAATCAATCAGCATGAAAAGGGGCATCTCAGGCACCGGAAATCAAATAACCTCAATTGTGATCACAAACTGCATGCAATGGAATTATAGAGGTGCGTGGTACAAAGTCCTACCGCGTCGTTATCAACATCCCCAGTTGCTGGATCAGCTAATTGCCTCAGAAACACTTCCTCTGTCCTTCCCCTGTATTCCAAGCTCGCCACCACAGATGCACACAGCAGAATCACCAAAAAACTGGAACAACTTGACTTCATATGAACCATTGGTTGTTGATTCATCCTTATAAGCATAAACTATCCTTCTCATTTCATCAATGGCTAGACCCCCTGTTGAAGAATCAAAACCCTTATAATACTCTCATAATACAAAACCAACCCAAAAAGCTGACAGCTTTTACCATTGGACTCATTCCCAATTATAATCCCATGCCTCTCAAGAACCCAGGTAGAATTTTTGTTTCCTAAAAATTCAAGCTTGGAATCAAAACTCAATTCACCAAATAAAACCCAGAATTAATCTTCCTCAAACAGTTCAAAATATAGAATCAAATAACATAAATATCAAAAGTTTTGCACAAATGAGGCTTATTTAGGACCTGTGACAGACCGAGAAAATCCAAAATGTGAACATAAAATTCGGTGAGATAAACAAAAGGGTATTTAATTAATGACAGGAACCAATCGTTTCATTGAAAAGTTGGAGCTGGCGAAGAATTTGAGAAAAATAGTAACTTTTCAAGGTTGTTTTTTTATCATAACCAATGAAAACCTTATTTTTTAAATAACTTGTTGATATTGATAGAAAGAGAGAGGCAGACTAGGAAAGGAAAACCCAAATACTTTTTTTTCTTTTTTTCTCTTATAAATTCATTTTATTATTTTTTAGAAAATGAAATTGTGGGTTTTGTTTTTTATTGACATACTAAATAATGACAAGTGGTTATTTATTATTTCAAAACAAACAATCCTAATTAATTTAATTAAAAAAATCTTTATGGATTAAATACAACAATTGATTTAGACATGGTGTTGAATACTAATGTATAGCTTTGGCGTGGGGAGAATAAGAGCTACAAAATGACTAAAAAAATTATCTATTGATAGTTTTTATTAAAACAAAAATGAAATTAACATGAAAAATAAGTTCTTTAAAACAATTAAAAATTCATTCTAATTAATTAGATTTTACATTTAAATATTTTTTCAGTTTAACTAGAAAAATATTCAAATTAGTTATTTTTAGATTAATTTATCAGATTAGACTTAGATTTAATAATCACTATTTCAAAAAAAAGATTGAAAATTAGATTCACTTACCTATGTATACATTTTCAAAAGTGATTACATTCATAAATCAAAAATCTTACATGATATCGATGCATGATGAACAAATGTTATTTTTATTTTAAAAGTGTTTTTGAAAAGAAAAGAAAAATATGTTTTTAGATATTTTAATATTGATATCCAAATAAGTTTTTAAAAATAAAAATATATATATTATTTTAAAATAAAAAATAATTTAAAAAACCTCTAGACAAATGGGACCCCTCCCCTCCCATATGAACTCGACTCGGTAGGTAACTTCATTATTTTGGGCTCACGGGTCCCTTTTTCTCTTTCCAAGTCTCTATTGAAGGGCCAATTACAAAAAGACCCTTTTTAGTCAAATCAAGCTTAAGCTTAACAAGAAATAATGGAAGATGACAGAAAGAAAGTCTTAACTATTTTCTTCAATTGTAACAAAAAAAAAATACCATCTTTCCATTCTCAATATTAAATCTTTTCTGATCATATTAAGAGAGAAAATGCTGTTTCCTTTTGATTTAATCTTTTTATGTTGAATTAATTTATAATTAGATTTAATTATTTATTTTATTTGGCTTGATATTGGCCACTAAAGTGTTAGAAAACAAAATTAACTCTCAATTCATATTTGATTTGACAAAATGAAAAATAATAATTAAATCAATGAAAAATGAATTAAAATACTAGACAAGCATGGTTGCGTACGCATAAGGATCCATGATATGAAGGAAAATTTTCAGCACACATCTGGCATCAATTCAAATTGAAAAGGATGAAATTAAAATAATTAAAACTTGACAAATCCAATTTGACATCAATTCAAATTGAAAGGATGAACACACATAACATGTATTGTGAAGTTACTATCACCTAGCTACTTGTGTGGCTTTGCACGATGGTGTAACACCGTCAACCATGGTTGAGTTGGAAGTGGTGAGACATTCTTTTTAATGGTTTGACACGTGTTGATGACAAGTCTTCGATGAGAATTGAGAAGTGCACGTCGCAATATTCTTGATAAGTGCACTTGCTTGTAGCCTTGTCATTACCATGAGGCCAAGGATGATCTTTTCCTTGCCCGGTCTTCAACTTTAGGAACAATAACTTGATTTCTTGACATGTACCTTCATTTGTATTTCTTATTAAAACTTCTTGTTTATGCTATAGAGAATAATATAAATCATATCTTATATTTTAGATTTTTAGATGAGATAATTTCTTGACATGATATCAGAGCCTTGTTGACCTAGCGGTCATAAGTTCGAATCCCATCACGCTCATTCTATTTAATAAAAATCAAGCACAATGTAGCGTGAATCTGTGCGTAAGTTTCAAGCCTAAAGAGCTTTCACTTGAGAGAGTGTGTTATAGAATAATATAAATCATATCATGCGACCTTACCTAACAATTTAAGCTTTAAGATAAGATGATTCATTGACAGTCTATGCCCCATTATTTGTGGTTGTGATTGCTTTTGAAAGTGCTTCTCGTTCGGAAATGCATCAAAATAATAGTGTTTTATTTATAAAATTTTATCTTCGACATCAACACATAAAAATGATCTAAAATCCCCAAAATGTAATTTAAAAATCAAGCACAATGTAGCATGAATCTGTTTACAAGTTTCAAGCCTATAGAGTTTTCACTTGAGGAGGTGTGTTAGAGAATAATATAAATCATATCATGTGACCTCACCTAACAATTTAAGCTTTAAGATGAGATGGTTCCTTGACAGTCTGTGCCCTATTATTTCATGTCTCACTACAAGAAAAATGGGTTGTTTGCAACGGACTCATCCGTTGCAAACAACAAAGACATCCGTTGCTAATATTAATTAGCAACGGATTTTGCAACGGAAGTATTCCGTTGGAATCCGGTAATAGCAAATTCATTTGCAACGATATTCCGTTGCAAATTCAAAATTTTCAACCTTTTCTTCTTTTCTCTCTCTGAGTTGATTCTTTTCTCTCTCTCTCTCTCCCCGCTGCAATGCTAAGGAAATCCAGATCCAAGTCGCTAAATGCTAAGGAAATCCCAGTTGAAAAAGATGGCCCTGCAACTAAAGATGATGGATCGTTGCCTGAACGTTTAGTGCTTTTTTCCTCCTTGTTAAATGAAGTGTTCAGGTTTCAAGAACATGATTCAATAGATACCCAAATCAAAACCATAACCAAGCAGTGCAATGCAGTTCAAAACGTTCGAGAATAATTACCCATCCATGGATCGTTGCCTGCAAGTGTGATGTAAAATCTCTTCTTTTTTTCCAGTTTTCTTAAACTATTAAGCAAAGGAAGATGAGAGAAGGTGGCTGTCATTTGACATACTTCTTCCTCTGTTTCCCTTAAACAGCCATCTAAAAAGTGAAGTAAAAAGATAAGCACTTCCGGAAATTAAACTTTGAAAATGCTAAAAATCACCAGAAGATACAAGAGCACCATAGATTCAGAGGACATGCTTTCAGTCAGAGGCGTAGCTAAGAACTACAAACACTGATATGGAATGGTAAAACCATCAGTGAGCTATAAATGAGCAGAAAAGGAAGCTAGGCTGACTAGATCGAGATGGGTTCTTTAAAAAAAAATCCATTGCAAATTAAACAACCATACTGGGCACAATTTCTTCTTTTCTCGTTGACATTGGTTAGCTTCTTCTCTCTCTCTCTCTCTCCCCACTGCAACATTTTCTTCTTTTCTCCTCCACCCCTGCTGTCACCTTTTCTTCTCCACCGAGAGCTTTTCTCAACCGTGAGCTTCTCCTTTCCAAGGTTTGTTTCTGAAAATCGAGAGAGAAGAACAATGGCGCTTAACTTAAATATTTTAACACAGTATGTATGGGCGGCTGCAGGTATTTAAAAGATTTTGAAAAGCAATTTTCATTTGCAACGGATAATCCGTTGCAAATGATTTTAAATTGCAATGAAATTTCTGTTGCAAATTAATATTGTAACGGAAAATCCGTTGCAAATGGTTTTAAATTACAACAGAATTTCCATTCCAAATTTAGATTGCAACGGAAATTCCGTTGCAAAGTAATTTTCTTTTGCAACGGATAATCCGTTGCAAATGATTTTAAATTGCAACGGAATTTTCGTTGCAAATTAAATTTGCAACGGCAAATCCGTTGCAACCTTTTTTTTTATATCTGGAATTTGTTTAGCAACGGAAAATCCGTTGCTAAACAAAATCCTCGTTGCAAACAGGTCATTTTTCTAGTAGTGTCTGATTGAGAGTGTGGTTGTGGCTGCTTTTAAAAGTATTTCTCGTTCGGAAATACATCAAAATGATAGCTTTTTATGTTTAAAATTTTATCTTTGACATCAGCACATGAAAATGATCTAAAATCCCTAAAATTTAATTTAAAATAAAAATATAAAATTCATTTTTTTCAAAAATACTTTTAAAACACAATATCTTTAAATAACTATGCGTTTACCGTGACTAGAAATTCAAGCACGTAGTAGGCAGATATTGATGCTGCTTTAGAGAAAAGTAAGCTCCATGGATGATATTGGAGATGCATTATAATGCATAAAGCCTCAAAACTAGTGATCAATAAAAGTATTGGCACTAAAAAACGAAGAGATTAAATATATGACAAGTATGTGTATAAAGAGAAAGAATGTATCATGACACTACATGCAAATTATTCGTTTCACACAACTTTAGGCCTTCTTACCATCGAGTTGACAACACTTTTTTTCTTATCATTTTTTTATTGAAATTTTTTATCTATCAAATTTTGTCCTCGTTTTTTTGGTCCAATTTTTTATCTATCAATCCTCAATGGCAAGCAGCCATGGCCTATGAATTGCAAGCTTTACAGCAGAATGGCACATGGACTCTCGTCCCTCTACCCACTGGCAAATTCCCAATCGGTTGTCGATGGGTGTACAAAGTTAAACACCATTCCGATGGTTCTGTGGAGCGATTCAAAGCTCGATTGGTCACCAAAGGGTTCACACAGTTAGAGGGGGTTGACTATCAGGACACATTCTCACCCACGGCGAAAATCATCTTTGTCAGATGCTTGCTCGCCTTGGCTGCATTTAACAATTGGTCCATTCACCAATTGGACGTCAACAACGCCTTCTTGCACGGTGAATTAAATGAGGAAATATACATGACACCGCCACCAGGGCTTCGGCGACAGGGGGAGGAAGAATTAGTATGTCGCCTACACAAATCTTTGTATGGGCTAAAGCAGGCTTCTCGCCAGTGGTTCTCCAAATTCTCAGAATCTATTTGTTCTGCAGGCTATGAACAGTCACGGGCAGACTATTCCTTGTTCACCAGAAAACGAGGCAAGTCTTTTACTGCTCTTTTGATATACGTTGATGATATATTGATTACTGGGAATGATATTGATAGTATCAATGCAACTAAGAAATTTCTGCATAGTAATTTTCGTATCAAAGAGCTTGGTGATTTGAAATATTTTCTTGGCATTGAGGTATCTAGCTCTAAGAATGGAATTTTCATTTCTTAACGTAAGTATGCACTGGAAATCATTGCGGATGTGGGATTGTTAGGTGCAGCACCTATTGATACCCCCATGGAACGGGGATTAAAATTATCAGATGAAAGTGAATTACTTAGAAATTCTAGTCAATATAGAAGACTTGTAGGCAAGCTAATTTACTTGACTGTTTCTAGGCCTGATATAACATATGCAATACATGTCTTGAGTAGATTCATGCATCAGCCTCGAAAATTGCATATGGAAGCAGCCCTTCGAGTTGTCAGATATCTGAAGGGGGCTCCTGGTAAAGGCCTATTTTTCTCCTCAAATAGTGATACTAGATTGAGAGCCTATTGCGACTCGGATGGGGCAGGTTGCCCACTTACTAGGAGGTCTACTACAGGTTATTGCATTTTCCTTGGACCTTCATTGATATCTTGGAGATCAAAACGACAGAAACAGTTTCACTTTCTTCAGCAGAAGCAGAATATCGGGCAATGACAGGAGCCTGCTGTGAATTAACATGGCTCCGATGTCTATTAAAAGATTTGGGTTTTTCTCATAAAGAGCCCGCTTTGTTGTATTGTGATAACCGAGCTGCACTGCATATTGCGGCGAATCCAGTTTTTCATGAGCGGACCAGGTACATAGAGATGGATTGTCACTACATCAGAGATAAAATTCAAGATGGTTCGATATCTACGAAGTATGTGAATTCTACGCATCAATTGGCAGACGTCTTGACAAAGCCACTAGGAAAGGATCTATTTGTTCCCATGATTCGCAAGTTGGGAGTGCAGGATATTCACTCTCCAACTTGAGGGGGAGTGTTGAAGATAAAATGTGTATATTGTGTTTACTGCTTTATTATATTCTTTCTGTTGTAATTAGTTAGGCAGTTAGACAGCACATGTAGTGCATTGCAGAATTATAGTTAGTTTGTTATTATTGCTTGTATAAGTACCCAGCCTGGTTATGAATTAAAGACTCAATACATTCAAACATTTTCTTCTTTCCACAATCTATTTTACACATTTTGATACATTTATGAACAAAAAATACTTTCAAAAATATTTTAAAACACGAACAAAGTGTCCTCGGCATTTTTCTCTCACAAGTTAGCAATTACACATGAAAAAGCAAGCTTTAAGTTGGTGATCGTCGCAGGATTTCCATGTAGATTCTATGCTAAAGCTACCAGAGCTTTAAGAATATGTGAAGTGTCCTGTCGTGGAAGTTGTGTGGGCAGGAGGAGTGTTTTGGTAAGTTAGCACATTAAAAAATTAAAAGAAGAATAAAAAAGGAAAAAATAAATATAATAATAATAATTAAGAGTCTAGCATAATTGAAAGAGTGATATGTCGCATCTACGATTCGTGTTTTGTAAATGGTATTTCTGGCTCCTCTAATAGAAACATCTAGAAGCAATCTATTCTCCCATCAACTCCCTACCAGATAAATAAAAAATAATAATTCGTACAATCACAAATAACCATTATGCACCATTAAAATAAAATTCACATAAGTAACATATAATATATTCAATTGTAGATAACCAATGTACATTGCATAATATTTTATTAAGAAAATTAATCTAGCTATACATCTATTCACAATTATCATAACATATAATAATATGTAAGTATATTTAATAATCTCCCTAGCTCATCCAACTCGAAGTCAAGTCTATATTATTCACATAGGTTTGAGGAGGACCATTATTATCTCAACTCATGCATAAATTAGATATTAGTCATCATCCACAATAAAATCATTCTTGTATTTAATAAATATAAAACAATATTGCATATCAATTGATTTTGTTTCGGTTACCAAGGAGCATAGTGCATCGAGTTGCGTGGACGTCTCGAAAAATATAACCAGTTCGGGATAATAAGGCGACATGTAGTGGAGAGATACCATGTCATGTAGGTATCTATATCAATCATAAGATGCATGAATTACTAATCAATTCTTTTTGTGCTTACCTTGACCACCAAATATTATATCCCTTATAATATATAGGAGAAGTTGAAAGAATTAGGTTTTTCATATATGATATCCATATAATTTGTTAGAACATATAAAATAATGATATCAAATAATCAATTTAAACTAAGTAACTTTAAAATAATAATAAAATAAATATATTGTAATATAAGCGTATTATGGTTGCTATGAGTCCAACTCATCCCGATAAAATTTGTGGACATAAGTGGGAATTATCCCCCCCCATATGATAAGACAAACCACAAAGTTAATATATTTTTTTACATTTAAATTATATAAAAAACATGTTAACTATAATTATATTTTTTATTACATGAAACCAATGAAAAATGGCTAGCGAGTGACAATGTCAAACATGTCATTGCCCCAGCTCTTTAGATGCATGATATGAATATGCTTTCATGGTCAGAGCCATACTAATAAACTGAAAGGTATAAGTTAATATTTCAAATGTTGTTAATTCTAGTAATCAAATAATTTAAAATTCATATACCCTAAGAAAATAAGACACTTGATAATATATTTGTTTTTTGACAAGTCTTGCATAGTTGACAATGTAAATATGCAGGCATAGCTCTTTCTAGTTGTAATTTGGAATGACATAAAATCATCAAATACCGTCGGTAAGTACAATAGAACTACATTGCAAACAATACTCATGAAAATAAGTCCTTTAAACATGTGCAATACATACGTCTGAGTGTATATAATCAACTAGCTTGTTGTCGCTTCTATTGGGTATTAAACCTACCATCCAACCATGTAAACTTGATATAGAGCATTGGTCTGAGACACCCATCCTAGTAGACAGTCATATAATGAATCTTTATCAATTGAGCCTCCATTTCTAGTCACAAGTGAATCTATCAAAATAATAGTCAACATCATCATATCATGAAGTGTTGGTGTCAAATTACCAACATGTAGACAGTCCATTGCTTGTTACTGTTGAACAAGGCCTAGAAGGAAAATATTCCAACTTGGCTTTACAGCCATTCAAATATTCTCAAGGAATTTGTTCTCTGCTTTATCAAAAGGCTCCTCTCTCACTATAAGAAGTCCAAAGCCTAAAAACTCTCTCCAGGAAAAAAAGATTCTGAAACTTTTCAGCTCTGGTTGGTAATGGCAAGTTGGAAATTGCTTGAAGTTCATACAGAAGATCAAACTCCACATAAATGGTGTGTTTCATTAAGTGAAGAAACGTTCAAGAGAATGTTTTCCCATGGAAGTCCCGCAGTGCATAAGATATTTGGTGATGGATCACTTTTCAGTCCACTGTTGTTTGGAAAGTTTTTCGATCCATCGGATGCATTTCCACTCTGGGATTTTGAGTCAGATGTGTTGTTATCTAATCTTCGGAGCTCTGGCAAGACGAGTATTGATTGGTTCCAGACAGATGATGCTTATGTACTAAAAGCAGATTTACCAGGTAAGTGTTCTTACCAATTCTCAAACATCTTTAAAATTTCAGAACCTTAATATGATCATGAACCATGGAAACTATAAAACCTCTGGAGTCACAGGCTTATCTTTCTGAACAAGAGAATCTGCCATATAATTGCCTTTTCCATGTTCGAAATGAATTAGAAAATAATCTACTAATGGTGAAATCAAAACAATAACCTCTTAGAAATGGAAAAACCAGAAGACTTGGAAAGAAACTCCATTGGATAAACTGAAGCAAGTTTTCCCTTCATGGAATGTTTTTGAGTTTTCTCAAATTACGATCTGTTAAAGCAGGAGTTGGGAGTAACATCGTACAAATTTATGTCGAAAATGGGAAGGTTATGGAGATCAGTGGGCAGTGGAAGCCGCAAGGAGATCAGTCGAAAACAAAAGACTGGAGAAGTGGCCGCTGGTGGGAACCTGGTTATGTCAGAAGGCTTGAGCTACCAGAAGATGTCGATTGGAGGGAAACTGAAGCATCTGTGAGCAATGACATGGTTCTGGAATTAAGAATCCCCAAGAACACTTCGAATTCTAGCACTTCAGGAAGTGGCATCATCACAAAACATTCTGAATAGGTGTTACTGTAAAAATTAAACTGCTCGAGGACATGTTCCTCTTAATTCCTAACAGATATAATGAGTGATCTCTTACATAGTTCTGTGTACATGACATACCCCTTTAGAATATAGTTTATGTCA
This sequence comes from Salix koriyanagi, assembly GCA_029228605.1. NCBI lineage: Eukaryota > Viridiplantae > Streptophyta > Magnoliopsida > Malpighiales > Salicaceae > Salix > Salix koriyanagi. The sequence goes on from CM055342.1 coordinate 7,053,418, forward strand.
GATCTTCTGCTGTAAGAGAGAAGAGAGAGGTCCAAGAAATGATCATTCCTGAAACCTGAGACGATCACTATTACGTAATCCTTGTTAACACAGCAAGGATGCCTTGCAGATGGCGAGTTTGGAGTCTAGGTTGTCAATTCCGTTTCGGTTGGTGCTTCGTTTTTTTCAATTGAAATGAAATGTTTTGGTTTTGGAGTATTTCGGCGCGTCGTTTCGGGGTTGTATTGTTTGTGTGTGTGTGTGATTAAATATATTAATTCAAAAAAAAATAGTTCAAATCGAAAAATAAAATTATTTAGAATTGTACAATTTAATATAAAAAGACACAATAAAATGATTTTTTGAATAAAATTATGAACATGTATAATATTACGAGAATATCATCATTAATCTTGCAAGGTCATTACTTTCTCTGATTGCTCTGAAATTTTAACATGATATATATAAATATGTCAAGAGACTCCTCGTAAAAGAGAGGAGAGAGGTCCAAGAAATGATCATTCCTGAAACCTGAGACGATTACTATTACGTGATCCTTGTTAACACAGCAAGGATGCCTTGCAGATGGCGAGTTTGGTGTTTAAGGTTGTTAATTTCGTTTCGGTTGATGCTTCATTCTTTCAATTCAAACAGAATGTTTTGGAGTGTTTTGGCATGTTGTTTTGGGGTTGTATTGTTTATGTGTGTGTATATATATATATATATATATATATATATATATTCAAAAAAAAAATAGTTCAAATCCAAACATATAATTATATGTAATTGTGCAATTTAATCTAAAAAAACTCAATAAAATGTTTTTTTTAATAAAATTATGAACATGTATAATATTACTAGCATGCCATCATCAATCTCGCATGGTCATTATATTTTTTTATTGCTCTGAAATTTTAACATAATATATATATATATATATATATATATATATATATATATATATATATATATATATATATATGTCAAGAGATTCCTCGTAAAATTTCATCTCAATCTAACTGTCGGATTAAGAGATATGATTGATATTGTAAAAATACTAATTATTTAAAAAAATTATATAGCCGAAACAGAATGGGTGGAACGAAATCAGAACGTTTTGACAGATATTTGGTCGAAAAATACGGAATGAACCGGAATTTAAACCGAGATAAAAACGATGTTATTTTGTCTTATTTTTTTAACTGATATGAAACGTTTTGGTCATTTCAGCTAAAACAAAACTAGCAACACTGGTTGGAGTACTTTCGCTGGAACAAGCATGTATTCTAACGAGCAATGAACTGAGAGACCACTCTTTTCTGATGAAAACCAAAACCAATTCCAGGCATGAGATCAAATAGAAAATCGGCTATATATAGCCATAATTCCCATGTCCATTCATTATGACTTGAAGTAGCTGGTTCGAACAAGACTTTACCTTATTTTAAGACAGGTTACTTCACCTTATTCTCAGACAGGCTCATCAGTAACACACAGAAAAGATAAAAGGGCTTAGTTAATATCAAGAGTGACGGGGAGGTTGATTGAAGGATCTAAGCCTAGATCCTTACGAACTGTTCGCCTGAAAGTGACAAGACTAAGTTTACCAGAGCTAGTCGATCTCTGAACTGGTAATTCATAAAATGTTACTCCAATAAATGACCACTTCGAATGTAATGTTAGAATTGCCAGCAAAACTGCATCTCCTTAGCAGCAAATAGCATGGTGTGTAAGTAGAAAATGGTCAATCAGGCTAAGAAAAAGCAGTTTGCGGCACCAAACACCATTGGTTTGGGTAATTCTTGAAGGGGAAAACAGAAACTGAAGTTGAGCAGATGGAATAATGCATTGGCAATTGGTTAAATCTGCAGTAACAAAACGAACATAAGCCAAAGCCCCTTTATTATTTTCTAAAACATAATGAATTTTCAGTACAGTGCTAATTTCTCGAATACTAATTTACCATAATATTCACTACAAGAAGCATAAAACCATGTCCGTTCTCAGCATCTGGCATGCAAGTCGCATCTGGGCAAATGAAAAAGAGATTATCTATTATAATATATTGTATAATTGAAAAAGAAACACGGAGGGGATGTAGCTCAGATGGTAGAGCGCTCGCTTAGCATGCGAGAGGTACGGGGATCGATACCCCGCATCTCCACCTTCTATTATTTTTTTTTATCTGTTTTTGATTTCTTCATTTATAGCTATTCCTAATGTAATCCATGAATTTAATGGATCCTGAAATTTCATGGGCCTTCTCATTGCCTTTTTGCTTTAGATCCATTAACAAAAGGGAATGAGAAGGCCCATGAAGTCTTACATGCAAATCCTTGATTTTTAATTTATTTTATTGTAAATTCATGAAAGAAAAGAAAAAAACTCTTAATTATATGATGATTTTTGACTTGGCACTACAATCAGCCTGAATAATGTTCAAAAATACTGTACCCATGTTTAAAATTATTAAAAAAAATCCAACATAGTGCTCTGAAAAACTGTCTTTTATAAAACTAGCTTGTCATTAATTAACTAATAATTTAGAAATTTCTCTCTACAATAATTAATTAAATGCATAGACGCGGTTTCTTCCTTTAAAAACATAAAACTAGCATGACATTAATCAACTAGCAATTTAGAAATTTCTCTCTACATTAATTAATTAAATAAATAAATCCATAGACGCGGTTTCTTCCTTAAAAAGAACTTGGCATCATGTTTTCCGAAAAGAACCCACTTCTTGGAAAAGAAAAACAGTCAATAGTGCCAAGTAAATGGGGCCGTGCACCGGCATCATGATTGTAGCAACATAAAGTCAATGAAATCACTCAAATACAACATCAATATTTTTTGTTTTTTACATATTTTTTTATTTATAAAAATATTAAAGCAATATTTTTTAGAAAAAAAACCACATCAATACTTTAAAAAATTAATTTAAAACAAAATAAATTATAAATTTTAATAAATAAAAAACTAGTTGAAGCTAGGTCCTGCTTGGAAGTGCAGTTGAGGTTGTTTTTTAAAATGATTTTCATCTAGAAATACATTAAAATAATATATTTTTATTTTTTAAAAATTATTTTTGACATGAACACATGAAAATAATTTAAAAATATTAAAAAAATTAATTTAAAATAAAATAAAAAATTGTTGCAGGCCATCCGATGACTATGGATTCAGAGCTGAAGAAATGGAGCAGAGTGGGAAGCATTTTCAACAAGGTAGTGCTCTACCAACAAATCTGCCAAATGTTTGACTCTCAAGGATTTGCGTTGACTCGAAGAACACGCAGCATAATTAGAGTGCCAAGTTTTATTTAATCTAACCGATTAGCCAGGGGAGTGAAAATTGACTAAAGGTACACATTTTCATAATTCTTCATTAAATATGGATTTATTTATTTATTTATTTATTTATTTATTTATTTATATATAAATATATAATTTTCGGTGTAAATGGTTTTGCTTTTTCACTTTGCCAAAAGTTTTAACTTTTTTTTCTCCAATTATTAGAGGCAAAGTGAATGTAAATCATTCTTTTTTTGCGTGGACCCTCTAATGTTTTTTTTCTTCGGGAAAGTAAACAAATGTGAGTGATATTCAAAATTAATAATTACTACATACAAAACAATAACTAGGTTGCTCACACGATATCATTGATGAAGAAATGGTTAATGGAAATGTTTTGTTTTTTTTGGAGTTGAGTTTCTGAAAATCATGAATGAAAGTTGAAGATTAATGCTTGGCTTAGAAATTCTTGATTATAATTGGGGACATTTCAATTTTTTGATGTCATGGTTTATGAGCCTTGAAAGCATGAAACATTAAGGCTAAAATAGGTTTTTAAAAGCGCTTTGATTTTCCTTATATTTCTATTTTTTTATTCTTTTTCCTTGCGATTTACGAGTCATAAACACTTGAAATACTAAAGGAAAAAATGAGTTTTTAATCACATCAAATATCCTTAGATTGTATCCTAATTGTCTCTCAATTCATAAGTTGTAAATTTATCAAAAACAGATTTCAAGAGATCTTCATCAATTCTTCTTGGCACTGTATAGACATATTTAGGCCTTGTTTGTGTTCAAGGAAAGTGGTTCTGTGTTTGTTTGTCTTCCAGAAAGTTGGTCAACGGAAAATACTTTCCAGTCAAAGAAAAATTTGGCTTGGTTTTCAGGAAAGTGTTTTCCGGAAAATTTGGGCGGAAAACACTTTCCGGAAGTTGTGAAAAATTTAGAGATGTCATTATTTGCTGATTATATCAAATTTGATCCTCAAACTTTTGATTGCTATATATAATTTGTTTTGAATATTTATTTTTCAATTCCATCTCTTAAAATTTAATTTTTATATTAATTTTGGTCCTTATTTTTATAATTGCTATTTGCTTTTTTCTTATCATTTTTTTATTGAAATTTTTTATCTATCAAATTTGGTCCTCATTTTTTTTATTGTTACTTATTTTATTTGAAATAATTTATGAAATGTTAATTATTATTATTTTAATTTATTCACCTTTCATTTTTTTTAATTTTTTAGATTTAATCTCTATTATTTTGATTATTATTTATTTTATTTGAGATAATTTATGAATTTTTTTTTTCAATTTCATTCTCATTCAACTTTTTAATTTGTAAGATTTGTTCCTTATTATTTTAATAAACTTGAAAAAAAATTAATTTATTAATAAATTATTTTCCAGTTCATTTTCCATAACACAAACAAACACTGGAAAGTGTTTTCCAGTTCATTTTTTATAACACTACCAAACATCGGAATTCACTTTCCAAAAGGAAACCACTTTCCAGCAAACAAACGGGGCCTAAATATATGATCCATTTGGAAAAAGGGTATTTTTTTTTTTGAAATTAAACCCAATCCTATCACAAATATATTTTTCATCATAGCAAACCTATCCTAGAAAAAATGATTATATAACACCGACATCATAGCAATCATAAGGCAAATCAAAACAAGCAACTTACTTTAAATAGGGCGTACTAGGAATGTTAAAATATTTTATTTACACAATCAATTTCTTACCTTAGAATCTTTAAAATACTAATTAAGTTCTAGTGAACATAATACTAGGTAACGACTCTTTTTTTCACAAAATAAATAAATAAAAACGAGATGAATCCTCATTCCCGGGGAGAGTCGCCGCTCTCATGGATGGTGCGACAACTGCAACATAAGTAAATTCAAGAAGTTAAAAGTTGAAAATTGTAACTTGTAATTAAATTAAAAAATTCTACTCAATTGTATAACAAGTTGAAAGTTATTTCCGACAAAAAATACACTTACTACTTTTCTCCCAACTAAAATCGAAAAACCAAGTTAAACTAATTTTAAAAAGTTATATATACCAAGGATAAACTAATTTTCTTACTGCTAAAAACATTACTCGTTGACTCCTACTCCTAGATCTATTTTTGTCCCCAAAAACAAATTTCAATCTGTACTTAACATTGTTTAATGCTTCACTACGCATTTTACGATCACACCAAATAAAATGGGTTATCTTCAAGATGAAAGCTTCATCATCTTTACGCTGAATCAAAGTAGATCTCATCCCATTTGCTTCATGAAGAGGCAATATCATTAAGACAAATGCCACCCATTTCTTAAGATTGCCATTAAATCATCCACGAACCCTAGCAACAAGACAACATGCACATGCACTAGCATGTCAACAAATCAAACATCAATGAAAACCCATCACATTTTCTCAACCTGAATGATCGATGATTGATTTATCAACTATAACTTTGACCCCAATTAATATTTATTACTTGTTTAGAAGTGTAGTTGATGTTACTTTTAAAATATTTTTTATTTTAAAAATAATCAAAATAATATATTTTTCTTACATTAGCACATCAAAATGATATAAAAACACAATATTTTTTTAATTTAAAGTAAAAAATAAAATACCTTTTTTAAAAAAATTTCAAAAACATTTTTAAAATGCAATGCGTTTTCTATTTTTTTAAAGCGTTTTTGACACACTAATTTAAATTTTTAACATTTTTTTTTCAAGCTAAATGATCAATGTTTGATTTATCAACTATAACTTTGACCCAACGTAATACTCAAGCTATGAGAAGGAGAAAAAAAAGCAACCCTAGAAGAAGATTGAGTTGATTTTTTGAAGTGGGAAAACAGTGTAACATATCGCCATGGAACACTCTTTTCAGTGGATGTGTGTTAGGGCAACACGCATAGGATAAAATCTATAAACTCTTTTAGAAAGACATGAACCATTGAGAATTGCTAAAGAAGAAGCATCCAAGAACAGATTATAATTATAATTATAATTATAATATGAAAAGGATCACATGAGTGGAACCGGGCACCCAAAGCCAAATAGATATAACAACTACTCGCACCATGTGAGATGGGGACTTTTCTATCTTTGTATATTAGCCACCAAATTCTAGGAAAGAGTGACGACAAAGTTATTAAAGTGAAAGTTAAAATTCTTGACACCCATTCGACGCAAAGTGAAAATTATCTGTCCAATCTTATGGTATATACCACTGATCAGACAGTGTTATGTTCTTACTGCGAAAGATTGTCCGGCGAAAGATTCTCCAGAGTATGGTTGAAGTTATTTAAAAATATATTAAAATATTTTTTTTATTTTTTTAAAAATTATATTTGATATTAACATATCAAAATGATCTAAGAATATAAAATAAATAAATAAATTATTTTCTTTCATAAAAACATGTGCCAAAGTCATGGCCATGTTTAATTATTAGGTATGGGAAAGGGACTCTATGGTACTTTGACGACATTTAACCACACTTGCCACCTCTCTGGTTTCGGAAATTGGCAACCTTGCCGGGTCTTTTTTGTTTTTTGTTTTTAACTTAAAAGTCTTTGAAAATATATAGGGTTTTCATTTCAAAAATTACAGTTATAATAATACATGACCTACCCCATCAAATCAATATAGTGACTCGTCAACTTCAATTTTAGCTCAACCATGATTGGTCATTTTCTTTTACTAGAATGATTGAAAAAACACATCAAATTTTAAATTTACATGGGTTTGTCCTTAACTTTAATTTTAAATGAATGTAATGTTTAGAAGTCTGATTAAGATTGTTTTTCAAAAGATTTTTAATTTAAAAATGTATTATAATGATATTTTTTTAGATTTTAAAAGTTATTTCTAATATCAAACAACATCAAAATAGAGTCATGTATAGCTAAGTTAAACTCAAGTTACCTTCTTCTTATCTACTTAATTCTCGCATCCATCTTGAACTTTGAAAAGAACATTCAAATTGAAAATCTAATTTACTCTCAAAAAGATACAAATCCAATTTTAAAATATAAATTAAAATTAAAATTTCAAAAATATTTTTTAAAAAAACAGTGTCAAACGATATCAAACTCTCAAAAACAGTGTAAATTAAAATGATCTAAAAATACTACAACATATAAATTAAAATTAAAATTTCAAAAACATTTAAAAAAAAACAATGTCAAACGATATCAAAATAGAGTCATGTATAACTATGTTACACTAAAGTAACCTTGCTCTTATCTATTTAATTTTCTCATCCATCTTGAACTTTGAAAAGAATATTCAAATTGAAAATCTAATTTACTCTCAAAAAGATACGAATCCAATTGCCAAACCTTCACAGCTACTTCTGCTAATTATTTTTCTAATGGAAAATAAAAAAAAGGTGTTCGAGGTAAAATTCCAATCATCCCGGCTTCCAAAGTTTTTTTTTTTTTACATGCAAACCCTAAAATATATTCATCATCGTTACAGATGTCATTGTGTTTGTATGTTCCTAGCTTCGATAATATCAAAAAATTATTTTTTTATGTTGCTTCTTCCAATCAACTTCCCCATTTTTCTTTTATTTATTCATGTATTAACATAATTATTGGCTAACTAAGATTCAGTGACGGTTCGGGAGTGCAGTTGAAATTATTTTTTAAAGTGTTTTTTATTTAAAAATATATTATTTTTTAATTTTTAAAAATTATTTTTGATATAAAAATATCAAAAAAATTAGATTTAAAATAAAAAAAATTAAAAATTAATTTAATTTAATTTTTTAAAATATTTTTGAAACACGAGAAACAGTAACTTTAAAGCAAAGATAATACAGGTAACTCTGTGTTTTTTAAAATCTGGTGCTTGATTGGACCTTTCCCAATTCGTCACCCAATTAGTTTTTATTATTATTATTATTATAAGAGTAGCTTAATATGTGGTTGCCCCTTGTTCGTGCCATCCACTTTTTTTTTCTCTTTAATATATATTATATATATATTTGGACCGGTCCTATTTATGGCACGTATTTGCTTTTGTGAAAAATATTTATTGTTGGAAAATGGGAGGCACACATTTTAGTTATCTGGGATTGCTTCTAGGAAAAGTTCTGTGATGTAAAAGGTGTCAGCTCTTTTTTTTTTTTCATCACATCTCGGAGGTACTTAGAGTTTATTTTTTTAATTTTTTAATATTAATACATTAAAATAATTTAAAATTATAATTTAAAATAAAAAATAAAAATGTGTGAATCCCCGTGCCATACTGCGTAATAAAAACCTAGTGGTTTCCAAAAAAAAAAAGAAAAAAGAAAAGGTAATAAAAGTAGAAGGTACTTGGGTCTTATTCATTTCTTAACAATGATAGCATTCATCAACTATCTCCATTTAAATGTGTTTTTTAGAATATGGGTTGAACTTGGTTCTTGTTGAAATTTGATCTTTTTGCTTGAAATTATTTTTTTCAATGTTTTGGGATTATTTTAAAGTGTTATATCAAAAATAATTTTTAAAAAATAATTAGAAATCATTCTGAAAAATAATTGTCACTACACTCTCTATGAGCAAAGAATAAATTAATAAATAAATCATATTTTGGCTTTTATGGCTTATTTTTCATTCTATAAGAGAAAGCTAAACAAAATGTCATTTTAGCATCTCTCTTACAAAAATGCAATTCTTATAGGTATTGCAAAAAATGTCAAAACACTATTTCTTACAATAGTTTTTTTTTCATAAGTTTTTTTTGTTTGATTTTTTATTTTTATTTTTAAATCTAAGTTTGTTTTCTATAAGATTATTGCAATTTCATAATTTATGTCGTTAATTTTGCTAGTTCACCTAGGTTGACTCATATTTTTTTTTTTTCAATTTTATCTTTTAATATCAAATTAGTTGATAATCTTTTAGGTTATTTTCAGACATATCAAATTAATCAAGTCATTTCATGCTGTTAAAATAATTGTGCATCAAATATATTACACTTGACTCTTCTAAATGTTTTTTTTTTTTTTTTTACCATTAGAGTGCATATAATAAAAACTATTAAAAAACTATTAAAAGACTATGAATTCAGCTTTTGTAGATAGCATAATGCTCTTAAAAAGCTGTAGACCCATCTCCATCAGTAAACTATATACTATTGTAACAACCTAACTTTATATATGGATAAATTAACTTGTGTGGCCCTTCATATTTCTGAATTTAGTTATTTTAACCCAAGTTCACATAAAAGGAGAAAATTGCAAAAGAAAAAGAAAAAGAAAAGAATTTCACAGTCCCACCCCTTCTAATTTCTATCCTGAGCCCAGCAATCTCTGCTCTCCAAATTATAATCTTTCCTTCCTGCTCTTAAAAGCAATGGTTGTGATTACACTTGATAGCTTTGAATACAATCAATGGCCCCCACAAAACTCTACCAAACACACCCATCTCTCTATTTTCAAGTAACTTTGTTTGGATGGGTAGAATATATTATTTTTTTAAATATTTTTTTATTGGAATTAAAATCTATTTTTAACCTAAATATATCAAAATGATAGCAAAAAATAATTTAAAAAAATCGAAAACTAAATTTTAATGAAAATAAGATTGGAATCTAATGCCGACTTTATTTAATAAATAAAAAATACAAAAAAAACACTCTTTCTCTCTCTTGTAGCTTCATATGGCCTGCAAGAAGCAGAGCAAACCTCCACTTATGTCTCTCATGTCTTAACTCCTCTACAATATCCTTTTCTTTTCTGCTGCTACTAATCCTTCTGCACAAGTGAGCTCCTTTTAAATTGCTAAAATGTTGGTTTTTTTCTTCATGCTCTTCTTAGAAATGGGTCTGGTCTTTTTTTTTGTTGTTTTTTTTGAGAGAAGTTTTTGTGATCTTCACATGTTTAGCTTCAAGTTCACATTTTTTAAAACCCAGGGCTTTCATCTCCATGCGAGCAGTTATTTTTTTGTATTTTGTATTTTGGGCTAAAGATATTTTCATTTCTTTTTCTTTGTTGGATTTTCAGAAGTATGTCGGTGATGAGGTGCTTGTAGATAAGTGGCAAGAGCTTGGATTTGAACAAAAAATGGTTGGGACGGCAAATAATTTCAGAATGAGGCATGCATTTTCAGTTGTAAATGGTGAACAAGAAGCTGGTATAAATAGTGCACCACCTAGTAATGCTGGATCAGAGTATGGTGGCTTTGAGTTCACAAGAGAAGATGTTTATGCTTTACTGAATGAGAGAATGAGATACAAAAACAAGTTCAATTACAAGGTCAGTGAAATTTGTTTCTGGTTCTTAATGTTACAAGTGATTTAGTTAGCAATTTTTGTTTTAAGATTGGCTGTTTTTTTTGGGGTTCTGTAGGAGAGATGTGAAAACATGATGGATTATATAAAGAGGTTAAGGCTATGTATCAAATGGTTTCAAGACCTAGAAGGAAGTTACCTGTATGAGCAAGAAAAGTTGCAAAATGCTTTGGATTTTGCTGAGAGTAGATGTGCTGAAATGGGTATGTGTGCTTATGTTCCCCTTTCTTTTCTTTTTGTTTATTGGTTGCTGATGGATGTTTTTCATTTTAGATTTGATAATGAAAAACAAGGAAGAAGAATTAAATTTGATTATTGTGGAATTGAGAAAGAGCCTTGCTTCTCTACAAGATAAACTTTCCAAAGAGGAATCTGAGAAGCTGGTAAGAAAGAGTAGATGAAAACTGTGGTCCCTTCATCGATACAATACTGATCTGTGAATTATCTTTCATAATTCTTCTTCTTTTCTGGGTTCTCCAGGCTGTAATGGATTCTCTTGCAAGAGAGAAAGAGGATAGACTTACCGTTGAGAAGTCACAAGCTTCCCTCTCGGAAGAGCTCAGAAAGATTCAAGGAGAGCTTCAAAGTGCGAATCAAAGGGTAATACAGGAAATGTAATTTGAAATAGTCCTGATGATTTTATAAAGTGGCCTTTCTCGTGCGCTTATATGCTTTGTTGAATTCTGCAGATAACATCAGTGAGTGATATGTACAAGTTGCTACAGGAGTACAATTCAAGCTTACAACTGTACAATAGCAAGCTTCAGACCGATCTTGATACAGCTCATGAAAATGTAAAGCGTGGAGAAAAAGAGAAAGCCGCCATGGTAGAGAACCTTAGCAACTTAGGGGGTCAATACATGTCATTGCAAGATCAATTTAATTCGTGCAAAGTAAGCTGGTCTCGTTCCTTTTATTCTTGGTTGAAGTGTTGAATCATTTCTCGTGACATTTACTAGTTAAGCTCATGGTACAATATTATTCTTAATCAGGATTGCAATTGGTTCTTAGTGCACTTCGGTTGCAGGCACTATTGGAGCTATTGCTTTGAAAAAAAAGGCCGCCAATACTTGTTTTTTCTTATAGATCTAGTGTTTGCTAATACTTATCAGGCCTGTTTTCTGAAAACATATCTTTTTACAATGTGTGACTCCCTGAAATGAGGAATGTCGCAAGTATAACTGGTTAGGTGGGAAACTAGTGTGAAGTCCAAAGTCAAACTTGAATACACATTACTAAAAGATGCAACCCAAATACAAGAGGAAATAAATTCCTTTTTGAAAGCTTCTTTATGTAAGCAGTCTAAATTATGATCTAAGCTGCTAAAATGGTGTAATTTCATCTCATATATTGTTAAGAACTAACATTGAAGAAAAATCCCTCCTAAGATTCTAAGCTGTTAGGGATATCTTCACTAATAGATCTCAAATTTGGAATGCAAGGGAAGTTGGAAAGCACTTTTCATCCATCCACTTGTCATTCAACATTAGCTATGATTTTTCATGCCAATGTCTTAGTCTGGAAAATATAACAATCAACAAGGAAGGACAGAGACTGCTGTTCTGGAAGTTTGATCTATTTATATGTAATTATTATCCTTGTACCCTGGCATTAAAGGAATTGCCATCAGTGTAGAGAAGCAAATAGTGTCACTAAATGAGGTGATGCGCCGTTGATTATCTGGTGAGCTTGTCAAATTTCGGTGATCTAAGTTAGCATCCTTGCTTTAGGAAAGTGTTGTCAATATTAGATGGGAAAGTTGGACAATCGGCATCCCTTTGCCAAGGGTTTTAAGATGGATAAACAGTTTAAATGGGCCTCTCCATAGATAGTGAAGGGTTTTAAATTAGGTTGCTTGCCCTGATCATGCAATCATCTGGATAAGATTTTTGTCTAGTCTACAAATATTCAGTTATATGAGTGCTAACTTATTTTCTTGCACAGCCTTGTTAAAAGTTCATGAAATCTTAGTGGGACGTGCTAATAACGGTAGTGTTGTGTGGTTTTCTGGACATAAAGTGCTTTTATACTGCACTTTATCCAGTTGAAGCAAAGGATTTTCTTCTTCTTTTTTTCCTTTTCTTTTCCCTCTTTTCTTTTAGCATTCCTAATCTCTCATTGATGGATAAAACTATCAGGCATCCGTGGATGATGTTGCAAAGCAAAAGGATGTGCTGGTGAAAGAAGTTGCATCTGTAAGGGCAGAGTTGCAACAGGTGAGAGAGGATCGTGATCAACTGCAATTGCAAGTGCAAACTTTAACAGCTGAAGTAGTTAATTATGAAGAGCTCGTTGTAAAATCAAATGAATTGAAGGTTTGTTTTTAAAATTTAAATTTTCATTCCCTCACTAGTCTAGTGTATTTGCAATTATGTTTTCTTAAAATGTTATGTGCAGGAAAGGTGTGTATCCCAAAGTAACCAGTTGAAGACATTGCAGGACCAGATAGAGGCCGCCCAAAATAAATTAAGGGTATTACTATCGAGTTTGCAAGAGATTTTTCAATGTTAGTTTGCTACTATTTTATAGTGTTTTTTGAATTTATTATAATGGTCAAGGCTATTCTCTTTTTAGGTATCTGATTTATTTGCATTTGAGGCAAAAACGGAATTTGAAGAACAAAAGAAACTTATTTGTGAGTTACAAAACCGCTTAGAAGATGCAGAACTTAAAATTGTTGAAGGAGAGACATTAAGGAAAAAGCTACACAATACAATATTGGTAATCATAAAGTCTCCTACTATTTTCTATTTGAGTAAAACATACATTTATCTTACAAGGCTCTGTTATGCTGCAGGAACTAAAGGGAAATATTCGTGTGTTTTGCCGTGTTCGGCCTTTGTTGCCAGAGGATAGTCCTGGTGCTGATGGAAAAGATGTATCTTATCCCACAACAACAGAAGCTCTCGGGCGAGGCATTGATTTGACACAAAATGGTATGCTTGAAATAACTTAATATTTGATTGAACTTTTTAGCGCTAGAATACAATTTCTTTTGTTCAAATCATATCTTGAACCTTTCAAACTAATGTCATGCTTACTTTCTCACCAGGGCAAAAATACTCTTTCACTTTTGATAAAGTTTTTATGCCTGACTCAACACAAGAGGATGTTTTTGTAGAAATTTCTCAGCTTGTTCAAAGTGCTCTTGATGGTTATAAGGTGATATATCCAGCACTTAGTCTTTTTTATTGCATTTTCAGGAACATATATGTGGCAAATGGAAACTGCATGAGTGCACTTATGTGCTTATTTGATTGTATTTTTTTTTTCAAGCCCTTTGAGAAACTTTAAGTTAATTGTCTCAACTCATTGCCTCTTAATTCTTTTTGTCACCAAGTTTATCTTAACTAGTTCATCCAATCATTGATAAAAAAGAAAAAATCTTGGATATTTTTTTCTTTCTTTCTCTTGCATTAGGAGATGATTAGCTTTGTTTTTCCAGGTTTGCATCTTTGCCTACGGCCAAACTGGTTCTGGTAAAACTTATACCATGATGGGCAAACCAGGAAACCCTTCGCTGAAGGGGTTGATACCCAGGTCGTTAGAACAAATATTCCAAACTAGGCAATCTCTTCAATCCCAAGGCTGGAAATATGAAATGCAGGTGAAAAGTAATCTCATTCTTTGTTAGAATCCATGACATAATTCTACGTATCATAGTCAAGCATTTGTTTCTTACAACAATAACAGGTGTCAATGTTGGAAATATACAATGAAACGATTCGAGATTTATTGTCAACTAAAGATTCATCAAGAACAGAGTATGGTAGCAATGGAAAGCAATATGCAATAAAGCATGATGCCACTGGCAACACACTTGTTTCAGATCTCACTGTTGTGGATGTTTGCAGTACTAGAGAGGTCTCTTTTCTCTTGGATCAGGCATCTCACAGTAGGTTAGTAATGTTTAAAATATGAATATTTTCTCAAGCTTTTTTTTGTCATTTCTCTATCCTTAAAATATGGCCATCCAAAATAGAGGTTTTAATCATTTAATACTTTTTTTTTGGGTGCTGTTTAACCATCTAATTCTATTATGTTTATGCAATACTGTATTGTGCAATGTTTGTGGATCTCCATATTTTCTTTTTTGTATTTTCAACTCTTCTTATTGGTTGATACTTGCTACTATGGATAGAAATCTACAATAAAACAATCTAATTTGATTGTATTCAAAAAAGGAAAATTGCTCAACATGCACACAAACAAATGTGGTGTATGTCTTCAATTTGTTACCCTCAATTACAGCGCTACATAACAAAAACTTGAAAATTCTGCTTCTTGTAGGTCTGTTGGCAAGACCCAAATGAATGAGCAATCATCTAGAAGTCACTTTGTTTTCACATTGCGAATAACTGGTTTTAATGAGGTAACAATGCCTTTGTTTTCCACAAGTTCTTTTCTGTTTTTCCTTTCCTTTTCTCCCTTTTAAATTGAATGTCTCTTTGCATCCATTAGAACACAGAACAACAAGTACAAGGTGTTTTGAATCTTATTGATCTTGCTGGGAGTGAACGTCTTTCCAAGAGTGGCTCGACTGGAGATAGATTGAGAGAAACCCAAGTATGTGACTTGACTATTGTGACCTGTTAGTATTTTTTTTATATAATTCATTCACTCTTAGTAATCAAATTAATTTCTCTGTGCAATTTTTTATCAGGCTATCAATAAAAAGCTTGTCATCTTTAAGTGATGTTATATTTTCCTTGGCAAAGAAGGAGGATCACGTGCCATTTAGAAACTCAAAGCTTACTTATCTTCTGCAGGTAAATAGCTTAAAAGACTAATATTAAGCTTTATGTGCTGCTTGTATGGAATTATCTTTGATAAATCAGGTCTTTTATCTTTATATGATTATAGTAGCAAAATCTCACACACATCTACTAATGAGACTAGCTTGTTGTGAGGATGATTCTTCTTATAAGATCTTCACACTACACTATTATAGAAGCTTCATCTTTTCCCCACCCTGTATAAAGTATTTTCATATATCTTATTGAGATCTCCTATGCCATCATTTGAGCAAAAAAGAAGTTTTTTATAGATAAATTAATAGCTCTTCTTGGAGCTTTCATTCTACATAGTTTTTTGTTTGGGTAGGTGAAAACACCCCCCAAGAAAACTACCTGAATGGTTGTCTTGGAAGTAAAACATAATTTTGTGTCTTTTCAAATTAAATTCTGGCTGACATGAACACTCCCACGTCATTCTTTCCCACTGTTTTTGTTCATCTTGGTGATCTAAGATATTTTTGTTCTTTTAATCCCATGTTCTTTCAGCCATGTTTGGGTGGAGACTCGAAGACACTGATGTTCGTAAACATATCTCCTGATCACTCTTCACTGGGCGAGTCACTTTGCTCACTCCGATTTGCATCCAGGGTTAATGCTTGCGAGATAGGCATTCCTCGACGTCAAGCCAACATGCGATCGTTTGATTCCCGCTTGAGTTTGGGCTGATTCTAACACAAGATGATAGTATCATGCATCTCTGTCACTGAGAATTGGTAAATTGAGAAAGTGAGAGTAATCCTAACATGAACTGATAGTTAGTAACCTGTATAGTGCATTACATTGTTATTACTAAAAGGCTTTGCTCAGTTATTATTTTGTTTACTCGAGAATGAGTTCCCTATGAAATTCTGTTGTAATTACCAGCCCACACTGATGTCCTTGCTTAATTCCTAGTTGCTTTCATTTTCTTACATAATAATTATCTTTGCCGTTTGCCAAAAAATACACGAGGAATTTTGAAATGCAAATGGGAGGGCTAAATTGCAAACTCAGAATAAATAGAAAGTACACTGTAATGTGAATATATTTCTTCATCCCCCTTAAGGCTCGACTAACTTTGAAGTCCATCCGGGTAATAGGTAAATTTACTCTTCAGATCAATTGGATTCTGTTGCATGACCTCCTGCAGAAGTACTTTTGTGTCTCGATAACTTGATTTTGTATCAGACAGGTTTTTCTTCCTCGATGCATCTTCAAGCTGTCATTGAAATCAGAAACTGAACAATTAGTTCAAAGAAAGCTTGTGAAGTACTTCAACCTCGTATAAAACTGAACAATTACTAAAAGGTTTTTCTTCCGGGTGTTTGTAACTGTGTTTCAAAAGTATTTTTGATGCAATTCATGTGCTGATCTGAATAAAATTCTCTTATTGTAACCATTGATTTACCTTTTCAAAGTTGTCAAACAATCTGTTAGCCAGATCAGTAAGAGGTTGCTTGTTATCCACTGGAACAGCAGAGATAATCCTGTCCAAATCATAGTACATGAAGGTGGACTTGATTCTCAAGTACTTCCTGACATAATTCAGGGTGTCTGGTCCGATCAAATCCTCCAGAGCTAAGAGATCGAAGGCATATCTCTTAACCCTACGTGCGCTCCCTTGTAATCCAACATTTGCCATATAAATTCCCTTCTTCAGAAAAGAACGTGTGCCTGTCTCCTCATTTGCAAGTTCTGCATTCCATTAGTCAAAGTTGTCAATATTATTTTTTTTTATGTGAGGACTTTTTTTTCTAATTAGAATAAAATGTTTTAGTTTCAGAGTGTTTTAGGACACTATTTCAAGATTATATTATATATATATATATATATATATATATATATATATATATATATATATATATATATATATAATTAAATATATTAATTAAAAAAATAGTTTAAATTCAAAAATTAAATTATTTAGAATTGTGCAATTTAATCTAAAAAAAGATACTAAAATAATTTTTCTGAACAAAATTATAAACTTGGATAATAACACGAGAATGTCATAATCAATCTCACAAGGTCGTTACATTATCTGATTGCTCTGAAATTTTAACATAATATATATAAATATGTCAAGAGACTCCTCGTAAAATTTCATCTCAATCTAACGGTCGAATTAGGAGATATGATTGATATTATAAAATTATTCATTATAAAAAAAAAACACTATTTGGTCGAACAGAACGGAACGGGCAGAACAAAACCGGTAAAATTCGGCCGGTATTTGTCTGAAAAATCTAGAACTAGCTGGAATTTAAACCAAGGTAAAAATAACACCATTTTATCTCATTTGACAATTGTGCCCTGAACAACGATGAATGGTTGGAATATCACGGGAACATGTCAGAACTCTACCCTCAGGCAAATATCTTTGAGAAAAGAGAATGAAAAACTTAGCATTCTGATGTGATACTTGTAAGAAAACTTACTGTTCTCCACAGAAGGCACGGGCAAGGGGATATCACGAGCCCACCAATTATCCTCCGCGAGAGAGACACCGGCACTGGAATTTCCGATGAGAGCTACTGAAGCAAGGCCTAGAGCTAGTCTTCTTGTAGTTTGAAATGATTTCTCTTCAAGATTAACCGGCTTCTTGCCTAGCAATCCAGTTATTTTCATCCTTTTTCGAGGTTTCTGCACGCTGAAAAGCTTTGGCAGGGTCTCAGTTACACCATTCAAGTTTGTCAGATGAGCCATTCTGCAGTGTGAAGAGTGGCAGCTTTGAGCAACTGTCTGTAATGAGTTCTTTGTTAGGTTTTGTGTTATATCCATTCCAGGAAGTGCTGGTTACTTGTGACCACCAGAAGTATATCCTCGCAGAGGACAGTTTGGACATTTTGCCCCAATATTTCTGGGATTTGAATTTTAGACTATATCTTCTGCACATTGTTCACCAAGTGGTAAACTAATTGTAGCCCTTTTCAATTATGCCCTTGTGCTGTGGACACAACCTTATCTGTAGTCTATATTCTAAAAGTGGAGCAGATTTCAGACCTTGAAGTTTTAAAATAGATCATATTAGACCTCCCAGCTCCTACCCACCCTTTTATCAGATGCTTAGTGGTAATCTATTTCCATGATCATGGGTTTGAATAAACAAAAACATGAGTGTGTCATGAGGAGCATAACGGTAATTTCTTACATTCTCCTCAAAATGTTTAATGTATACTCTAACAGCAAGAGGTCAAGTGGACATATAAAACCTATTTTTAACAATCTCATTTGCATATATTGATATAAGAACAGGTCCTGCCTGGAGGGAGAGGACAGCAGGCATCGTCTATGTTCTATCAAAAAGTTGAGTATCAGGATGATGATAAGGATAATCATCCAGAGCCCCTTGTATGGTGGATATAGAAGGAAAACATGGCTGAGCTGTAGAAGCAGGATTCATTGACATTTGTGCCAGAGCAAAACTAAACTCTAGACTATGTGTCAGTTTCCAAATATACTTATTAAACGTTCCCCATCTAAGTAGAAAGCTGATGGAGGTGGAAGGAAGACGGAATTTCTATATCAACACAAAATGCCAAGAATATTGATAGAACCAGCAACCTTTGCTAGCTTTCTGCAGAACTTGTTTGAATTTATCCATAAGTTCTTGATTGAGCGTAATTAATATCCCCATCTAAGTAGAAAGCTAATGGAGGTGGAAGGAAGACGGAATTTCTATATCAACATAAAATGCCAAGAACAATGATAGAACCAGCAACCTTTGTCAGCTTTCTGCAGAACTTGTTTGAGTTTATCCATAAGTTCTTGATTGAGCGTAATTAATTCTTGATTGATTGATTGAGTGAATTCATTGGAAATTTCTATATCCCCATCTAAGTAGAAAGCTAATGGAGGTGGAAGGAAGACAGAATTTCTATATCAACACAAAATGCCAAGAATAATGATAGAACCAGCAACCTTTGTCAGCTTTCTGCAGAACTTGTTTGAGTTTATCCATAAGTTCTTGATTGAGTGTAATTAAGTCTATCTTTCCATAATCAAGAACTG
The DNA here is from genome assembly GCA_029228605.1 of Salix koriyanagi. Taxonomy (NCBI): domain Eukaryota; kingdom Viridiplantae; phylum Streptophyta; class Magnoliopsida; order Malpighiales; family Salicaceae; genus Salix; species Salix koriyanagi. The sequence goes on from CM055342.1 coordinate 7,072,785, forward strand.
AACAAAGCTAACTAGTTCATTTTACAACGTTAATTGTCTCCCATAAACGTGGAAGATCCTGCGATGGATCGAGAAAGATCAGGAATTTGAGCTTGATCAGTCAACAAGTGCTACGATCAATTAAGGGAGGGCCTGGATCCCACAAATTCAACCAGAAATGAGAAAACAAAAGCAAAATACTTCAACTGACTTTGTTTTCCAATATCCTGCAATGCTTAAAATTAACACAGAAACTTCATATTTGTTGCTGGATCTCACCATTGCAGCAATCAACGTCTTGTAAACGAGGTAAGGCCATCTTGCTTTTGATGGCATTGACTTTCTTCTTCTACTTTGGTAAAGGATTGTTCATGAGACGTCGATGTACACTAATGCTATCTTTATCCTTCCTTGTCTTTGTCAACAAAATATTAAAAAATATTATAAATTATTTTTAAGACCTTATTTTATAATTTAAATTTTTAAATGGAAAGGTTTTTTTATACAGTATCAAAATTTTGTTGACCAAATAGTTACGAGTTCAAATCTCATCATCTTTATTTTATTTGATAAAAATTAAACATGACGCACATGAATCTTTGCAATTTTCACTTGGAGATTATATTAGAGAGTAATATAAATCATATATTGAAATCTCGTCTAATACTTTAAATTTTAGATGAAATGATTCTTTGATACGAAACAACAAATAAACTTGAACAAGCATTCATTACATAATATTTTGAGACACTTAAAATTAAAGAGACAAATAATTACAGGATGGAGATGTAGATATTGTTTGATATTGTGATAGTGATTGTTTTTCAAAGTTTTTTTTAGTTTAAAAATACATTAAAATAATTTATTTTTAACATCAATGTATTTAAAAAATATAAAAACACAAAAATATATTAACTTGAACAAAAATACTTTTTTTATAAAAATATTTTAAGACATAAAAACAAACCGACTTTGAGTTAAAAACTTCAAAGATGCATGATTAACTGGATAAAGGAAAACTACTTTCCACATATGTTAGAATAAATCAAACCTAAAGTAGGTCCAACACCATCGATTCAGTCACATCTTATCCAAAAGGAAATTGCATTAATTCTAAACCAAATAGAAAAAAAAAAAAGCAGCATCCCGAGTTAATAAAGATGCCAAACTCAGTAGCTCTATAAAGCAGAGCATAAGAGCAACAGAGCAGAGAAGGAAGAAAAGATGGCTGGACATTCACAGCTCATTGAGTTGTCAAAATAGACTCAGAGAAATCGTGGGATTTGTTCATCAATCAAGCTACCAGCAAAGAATTCCCTGTAAGTAATTTTCTCTCTTTTTCATGCGTACCACCACTTCATTGATGATCCAGATTCTTAGAACTCACGTTTCAAGAAATCCCACTCAGCTTTTATACATGTACTAGCTAACTGACCCGTGCATTGCCGCGGGTATTCTTGTGTATATAATTTAACATAATTAAATCTACAACGATAAATTTATATGATATAAGTAAATAAAAGTTATAGATAAGGAGATAAAATGTATGAAATTTTGAGTTTAGTTTATTACGCAAGCATCGAATACATCTTTTAGAATATAGATATTGCGTCATAAACGATAACAAAAGAGTGCGAACTAACATTAGAACAAAAATGGAAATATTTTTATCAGGAAAAAAAATAATTATTTAAATCATTATTGTGTAGATAGTAAAATTATAAAAATCATTTAATAAAAAGAGGAAATAAAAATAAAATAAAAAATAAAGAGGAAAATAAAGAAATATTAATTTAAAAAATTATAACAACAGCAACATCGAAGTCTTAACATCTGAAATTATTATTGCCGTTAGTATGAAAACAATAAAAATCATCAAATTATACCGATGGAAAAAACATAAAAAACATGAACAAAATAGAAAGCAAGAAAAACAATTAAAATATTATTATTATTATTATTATTATTATTATTATTATTATTATTATTATGAAAGAATAAATAAATGAATGAAATATTAAAAAAAATGTAAAAAAAAAAGATAAAACAAAAAATACAATAAAAACTTAAAATTATGATTGTTATCACTTTTAACACAATAAAAACTATGAAAATTTTTTGAGGGAAAAAAATCCTCAAAAACATCAACAAAACAGTAAGAAAGAAAAAACATTAAATTATTGTTGTTATTATTATTATTATTATTATTATTATTATTATTATTATTATTATTATTATTATTATTATTATTATTATTATTATTATCATTTATTTATTTTATTTTTTGTGTTAATAATGAAAGGGAAAAAATAGAAGAGGAAAAAAATCCAAAAAACTTCAACAAAAGATTAAATAAAAGAATAAAACAAAAACAAAAATTATCGTTGTTATCACAACCAAAACAATAAAAATTATCAAATTATCCAAAGGAAAAAATCTTCAAAAACACTAACAAAAGAGTAAGCAAGAAAAACAAATAAAAATTATAATTGATGATAAAACAAATATCAAAATTATTAGCAGGAAAAAAATATTTAATCTGAAAATTTTCAAAAATATATGTTCTATGTTGCGGGTTGAGCGAACAATTTTTATAGGATTTGTTGGATCAAAATTAAAATACAATATTTATATATGCAAAATTTAATATAATAAAATTGCTAAACAAACCTTATCATAACAATAGCAAAATCAAAGCCTTAAAATCTAAAATTATCATTGCTTTTATTATTAAAACAATAAAAATTATTAAATTATCCTGGGAAAAAAAACTAAAAAACCATTAACAAAAGAATAAGTAAAAGGAACAATTAAATTATTATTATTATTATTATTATTATTATTATTATTATTATTATTATTATTATTATGTTAATAATGAAAGAAACTAAAATAAATGAAAGACTACAAATATCTTAGAAACTTTAACAAAAGATTAAAAAAAAACTATTATTACTATTACTGTCAAAAGAACAAAAATTATCAAATTATTCGGAGGAAAAAAAAACATTAAAAAAAGAGCAAGCAAGAAAAACAATGTAATTATTATTATTATTATTATTATTATTATTATAAGGAAAGAAACAAAAATCAATGAATGACTAAAAATATCCAAGAAACTTTAACAAAAGATATAAAAAATACAAAGAAAAAAATTTATTATTGCTATTACTGGCAAAACAAAAACATATTATGAAATTATCGGGAGAAAGAAAAAAAAACAGAAGAGTAAGAACAAAAAATAATTAAATTATTATTATTATTATTATTATTATTATTATTATTATTATTATTATTATTATTATTATTGTGTTAAATACACTTATATATACATGGACAAAAGTAGGGATTATTCTAGAAATATAAAAAAATAAAAGTATAAGGTCTGAAATGAAAATCAAATATAAAGGGATGAAATTAAAAAATTAAAAGTCAAAGGGCTGAAATGCAAATTATATTTATTGTCAATTGAAATCAGAGGACAAAATTGCAAAAATCAAAACTTCTGTACCGAATTAATTGAGGTATATACAGCCAATCCGGAAATCAAAAGTAGGAGGACCGAAATGAATCTTTCAAATTCAATTAATTAAAATTGGAGGACCCAATCGAACTAAATCAAAACTTATATAACAGAAATCAGGACCAAAAACGAAATTAAAAGTCAAATGATCAAAGTGAAAAGTAAAAAAACCTGGGGGACTCTCCTGCACATTTACGTGCAGGAGAGAGAGAAACGTGACCGGCTGCTTTAACCGGCCGCCGCCGCGTCCACGGATATTTGGTGGTTACACGTGCCACCGTGGGAGGAAGAACACGCGGCGGCGCATCGGGATTGCCTCCGGTAGACAATTTCCGGTCATCGCATGACGCCACACGCGCCACCTAAACAGGGCATGAGGCGGAAAACCGTCTGGCGCATGCGCCTCACGCCCTGACAGACACCGATTAAAAAATTGAAAAAATAGGGCCAATTACCATTCCACCCCTGCACCCAATTCATGGTTTTTGTCTTATTAGGGGCTATAACCGTATTTAGCCATTTCAGAAAATTATTTAAAAAAGTCAAAGTTGCGGCGGACCAGACCGGACCGAGCCGGTCCGGCCGCGGGCAATTACGCCGGTGCCCCTCAGCCGGATGCCTCGTTTTGTCTTATTACCGGGGGTGAAATCGTTAATACACTGTTCAGAACTGATTATTTAAAAAAAAAAAGAAAAATCAAAAATAGCCCCGGTTGACCTTCCGTTTTTGCCGCGTGGACGAAGGCTAAAATCGCCTCCACACTGTCGCAATCCATAGTATAATGTGAGAGGGTGTACAGTGCAACTATCCACACCTTTTATTTGTTTTGTAATGTATGAACAGGGCAAGCCTGCAACAGGGATTTTGACCTGTTAGATTTTTGGTCATATTTTCGAATATTTTGTTTTGGTATTAAAATTCGGAATTTGTTAAATCGAGGTTATCACTCATTACATCTTATAATTGCACTCTTCTCAGTGAAGACAAATCAAATCCATATGACGGTTAATTTTTTTTTTATTGCATAAAAATAAAAAATAATCATTGCTTAATCATATGCTTTCCCGTTTATTCTTTTGTTCTTATGATAGTTGGTGTTGCCATAGTTATTAAACACTTAGGTCTCAAGAGTTAGATGAATTGATTCGATTCTCAATTTAAAATATATTACTTCAAGAATCTTATTTAAAACAATATTATTTTTCAAATCAATTTTCCTAAAACCCAAATGAAAACCGAGATAATTCAGATCCAAATCAACTCTCTAATTAAAATAAATAAATGTTTGTTTAACACTGCATTTTAAAAATATTTAAAATTAAATAGTTTTTTTTATTCTCAAATCATTTTAATGTAGAAATATAAAAATAATTTTTTAAAAATAATATTAATTTAATATATTTATAAATAAAAAACACTCGACCTCGATTACCCCTCCCAAATAATTACTAAGTTCAATAACACTCATTTTTATACATTATTATACATGATCCCCATCCACAGTAGCATTTGACAAGTGGCTCTAAGTATATATATATATATATATATATATATAGACACACACACACAGCATTAAAAGAAAAGGAGGTAGCTAGGAAGATGCCATCACATTCTGAAACAAGGCATGCTCGAGGGGTTTGCAGTTTTTTTCTGGGTCTGGCTTGCTTGTGATGCGATTGTGGTAGAAAAATCATCACCGGCAAAGAGCTTGAGATCTATATAATAATTTAAGTTAGGGTATATATTTTTTATAAGAATATAAGATAGTCAGGGTTTTACCTGCTCAACTCGATCTACAAAATACACTTTCATGAAGGCGGGTTTACTCGCATCAATTTTTTTTGGCAGATCTCTTCTCCACTCACTTCTCCTTTAGGGCAAAAGCAAGAGGGTGCGAGCATTTTCCAATCAATCTCTGGCGTTGTTGAGTATGATAATGAAGACACTTTGCATTAACGCATCAAAAGCATATAATATAAAATGAGAAGTATATAGTATATACCCACTAGCAAGGCCGCGTTTATGCCTGCCCAGCTCGTGACCTTGTCAGTGATGAAGAAAAAAAATAATCCTTTCAGAGGCGACTCCATAGTTAATTATTAAATTAACCTAGAATAAGATTTTAATCACTTGTGGCGGTTTCAGAATGTGATTGAGATAATTTTTTAAAGTATTTTTTGTTCAGAAATATATTAAAATAATATATATATTTTTTTAAATTATTTTTGATATCAGCACATGAAAATAATCTAAAAAAATAAAAAAACAATTAATTTAAAGTAAAAAATAAAAATATTTTTTTTTTCAAAAAATACTTTTAAAACGCGGTGTCAAACACCCCTTTAGACAGGTTAACACGGACAAAAATATAATTAAAATATTATTATTTTGAAGAAAAAAAATCAATTGAGATTTTTAACTTTGATATATCGTATTAATCTATTTTATTTGTTAGAAAACTTGACCTGAATTAAAATTTAAATTAATAAGATCTCAAATCGATTTTTTAGATTTTATAACTAGGATCACTTTATATTAGGGGTGAGCAAAAATATCGAATAACTGATTTAATTGAGAAGATCTGTAGCATTAATTTTTTTTTATTAAACCGATTAGAATTTTTAAATAAATTTCCAGTTTATTTTAGTCTTGGTTTCATTTGTTAGAGTCAAACTGATGTGAACTGGTTCAAATTACAAACTACCTAAGGTTTACACTTTATATTTCATATTCATCCTAACCCTAGCATTCATATCAACCATACAAAATGCTCAATGGTTGGGGCAATGAGATGTAATGATCAATAATTGTCTATTTACTAATGGAATTTTGTTATAATTTGGTTAATATTCTTAGTCTTACTTGGATGTTCATAACCTGTATTTGATATTCAATCAACACAACTTTGTAATACTTGGGGATATACATTGTTGAGAATATATCATTTTGTTTTGAATGTGATCTCATTCCATGTTTTGATAAATGATTGCAAATTTGTGGTTATTATAGACTTGTATACACTAATAAACTCAGATCTTGCACTCAGTCACTTCATGGAACCTGTAATATTTCATTGTCTTGAACTCAACTTGTTTTCTAGTTTTAAATATAAAAAATTGAACTGAATCAAATTAAATCAGTTGAAATTGGAACTGGTTCGATTTTGATTTTTTTTAATTATCAAAAATTTAGATTTGGTTGTTTTTTAAAGTAAAAACTAAACCGGACCGAAAATGATCACCTTACTTTATATACTTTTTAGTTGATGTTTGTTGGTTAATTGAATGGGAAATGACAAGCGATTAGTAAGATTTAAAAATGATTTGAATATGGGACATGATGACCAGTTTGGTATTTTTTAAATTTGTATTTCTTGATAATTAGCGATTTTAGTAATAAAATGAATATATCAATATTATTTCATAATTTTATAACTCATCCAAAATTGTTTTTAACCTTATCTTTATATCAGGTGCTCAAAAATATATCTCTTGAATTAATTTTATAATTTCTAATAAATAAATTTATTTTATCGTGCATTTATAAAAAAAAATATTGAAATACCCACAAGTGAGCGTTAAAAATGGGATTTTTATTCTATATTAATTTTATCACGTTCCACAAAAACATGTGGACAGCTGGAGCAAAAACGCGTGCGGACAACTAGTGGGAGCTCGCTTGCCTTTGTCTTGTTTTGAAGCACTTCATGGATAGGTGGAAATGCTGAAGGCCTATTCTCTGTCCTCACCATGTCATACCATCCCATCCCATACCATACCATACCATACCATACCAGTGATGTATAAAAATCATTACTCACCAATTGCCTTGCTACACGTCAGCCTTCTTGATTTTCATTCCTATCTCCTCCTCATATGAATTTGGACTAGAAGAATATTTATAAATTACATTATTTAAAAAAAAACTTCTTATCTGAAAATATATTAAAATAATATATTTTTATTTTTAAAGTTTATTTTAAATTTATATATCAAAATGATTTAAAATAATATTCATGATAAAAAAAATATTTTCTGAATACAAAAATAAACACATTTCTCTTTTAGATAGCTGTCTTGAAGAAAAAAAGAACAAAAATATATATAATTAGAGATATTAATTTAAAAATGAACACGTTTATCTTTTTATACTCTTAAAAGAATATTTTTATATCTGACTTCGTGTATTTATTTTTAAAATACTAGTTCTAAAGTATTAATCTCAAAAATAAAAATAAAGTACATTTGTATCACAAAATTAATTTTCTAAAATTATTATTAATAATTACTTGAAAATTATAAATTAAATAAAAAAATTTAATTAATTTTTATCTTAAAAAGTGTTCAATGTTTTCCCCCCTAACCCACTCTTAAATATTGTTAATAAGACCAAAAAAATAAAAAATACGAAGACAATTAATCTTATCAAGGTATAGGACCGTATGATCATGATCTTCAAATTTTGCCTGCTGGGTTTGATCTTCGTATTTTTATCAATTTGAATCAAATCAAATCAAATCACTTTCCCGTTAACCGGTGATCAAAGATTCTTTTTTAACGATGATGTGATCTTTCAACCATGACAATCAAAAAAGTGTTTTCACCATATTGTCAATATTATACTATTCCGTTAAAAAAATTTAAATAAAATAATATTATTTTTATTTCAGTTTTAATTCTATCTCGTTTCAGAAATACCGATTAAATATCGGCTAGAACGTTTTGGTACCGTTCCAGGTGTATTATTTCAACTTTAAAATTCTCCTTATTTTGATTAATTTGTGATTATGTTTCTAATTTTGAGATTATATTTGTTTGACTGTGTTTGTATTGTATAATTTAAAGTTAATTTATCTTAAATTTTAATTATGTTTGTTAAATTAATATTTTAATTTTTTTCATATATATATATATATAATTAATTATATATAAACAGTATAACCCCGAAACGACACGCCGAAACGCTACCACCAAGGGTTGGGTCCAATAGCAACAAGTAATGCCGGTTTGAGGGTGTAGTTGTAATTTTTTTTAAATATTTTTTATTTAAAAATACAGACGATTATTTTTTATTTCTTACAAATTATTCTTGGTATCCGCATACGAAAATGATATAAAAACATAAAAAAATTAATTTAAAATAAAAAATATATTTATTTTTTTTCAATTTTTTTTTTTGTAAAGAGCCTAAAGACAGTAACAAACAGATCTGTAGTTAAATTTACTTTAAGAGACCTGATGATGCTACGAAAAAGATAAGTGGGCATGAGGATACCCTGGTAAAATAATAATAATAATAATAACAAAGCTAAAGAAAGCCCAGGAAACAAAGAAAAGCCCAGATAAAACGGATACAGGGAGCGACGAACGAATCTTCGGCAGCACCACCACCACCAGCAGGCCACCTCCCAACCTCACCAACCTCACCAATCAAATAATCATCCTCTGCTTCTCCCCAAAATCCCCCCCAAAACAAAACCTAAGGAAACACCCATAACCCTAACCCTTCCTTTCCCCTCCTCCTGTTTGCTTGTTTGTTTCCAAGGAAAAATCAATCAATCAATCGATTGATTGATAGTTAAATTGAAAGGGGAAGAAGAAATGGTGTCACCTGGAAACGCGGCTTTGCTGCATGACTACGATCAATACATGAATATGGATGAATTAAATATTCCAACTCATGATCCCAATTTCTCTGCTTTCTCTTGGCCACCCCTTGTTCAACCCCATCATCAACAACACCAAAAACAACAAACCCTAAACGTTTTTTCTCTTACCGATACCGTTTCCTGTCCTGATTTCGGGTAGGATCTCTCTCTTTTGAATTAGGTTTTTTTAGCTTTATATTATACCAATAACAGTTGTTTAGCTGATTTAGGGGTTTTAGTGATTAGGGTTTGTTAAGAGTTATGTGAGATTTTCTTTTATGCTTGGTAAATGCTAGTGGTCAGGCGAGTTTTAAATCGGTTTAGTGATTGCTTAAAATATGACGACTTTTGAATTTTTCCTGAGAATTTGGTGGTTGATTCCATTTTAATTGCAAGATGAATTGCTCGGCCGAAGCTTGAAGGATGTTTACTGTGTGGTGTATTTGCCTTGATTTGTCTTTAGAGGCTAATGTGCTTGCTGACACGAGCTTCAGTTCTAAGTAGTGGGAGTTTGAGTTGCATCATTTACACAGGAACTTGTAGTATAACTATGTTGTATAATGAGAGGGGTGATTTGTGTATAATCAATTGCACGAGAGGGTAGGCACTTATTCACGCCCTGTATTAGTTGGAGGTCTGATACCTGCGAGGTTATACTTACTATCTTTTGTAGTTTAAATTGGGCAGCTTTTGATTTTTGCTTGGTAGTTAGTGTCAGCAATTCCATTTGAGAGAGAGAGAGAGAGAGAGAACAATTCTTTTCACCTGAAGGCTGCTTATAATGTTGCGTTCTAAGTTCATTGTTATTTTATTTATTTTCCCACGCTTCTTTTCTTTCTTTCGAGATGTATACTCTTCTTGTTTTGGATATACAAACATACTTGTAACAAGCACTTAAATTGATTTGGATGGCTTTTTTCTTGCTGCTTTTGTGGTTATTCATTTGATCTCTTATATTTATATGTGCATGTGTGATCATCTGTGTAGAGCGGAAATCGATGGATCATTCGGGGAATGTGATATGCAGAAGGAACCATGTACCAAGAAGAGGTACATTACTCCTTTTGTCTCTCTCTGCTCTACTCTGCTTAAAAAGGAAAGGGTGGGTTCGTTATTGAATTCATCCTTAATTATTACATGTTTATTAATCGTGTTGAGCTGATACGACTTTATCCCCCTATATATGTACTCATTAAAAAGTTTTAGCAGTTGAAATTGAAAATTCACACCACCTTTTGATCCGCTTATGCTCAGACAGGCAGCAAAGACCCGGCTTACTTAACTAATAGTCCATTAGCTTTTTAGATGCCAGAATTGAGGAGAATAAATCAGATTGTCTTTTACTGTTAATTCACTTGCAATCAAGCTTGCTGGTAATGGTTGTTTTTGAAGTGGGTCTGAAAGATACTACAGCACTAGATCTGAATCAGAACCATTCCAAGTGCATTCATTGAATTTTGTGCAACCTTGTGATAATTGTCACTGGTAAGGATTGTCTTTTCCTGTTAGTCGCTTGCAATCAAGCCTTCTGGTAATGTTTATTCTTGAAGTGAAAGTCTGAAAGATACTACAACACTGGATCTGAATCAGAACCATTCCAAGTGCATCACTGAATTGGTTTTTTTAATACCTTATGATAACTGTTACTACGAGCTCCTCAGTGGGACCTATGTATGTTGGAGGTGTTTCCAAACAAGTACCATGAAGATGATGTTTTATTTAATAGCAGTGTAGAGTTATCTTGCAACCTACTATTCTATTCTGAATGCAGTTGATGAAGTGATTTTTTAACATGGTACTTTGTTAATCTGTTCTGCATTTACCAAAGCATGATGCATGCATGAATTGTTTATTTGTTGTCTTACATTTTAAATAAGTGGATTGGATTGATTGAGCAAGTTTGTCGTGAAGTGATGTTATCCCTCCTCTCTCTCTCACACATGTTTCCTTGCTGCAGGGGTAGATCTGAATCATGCAGTTCTAGCTCCAAAGCATGCAGGGAAAAGTTGCGAAGGGATAGGCTGAACGACAAGTTCTCTCTTCTCCCCTTCTCTCCCTCTCTCCATCCCCCCCACCCCTCTCTCTTCCTATCCTGGGCACTCACACTTTGTATTTGGAATGTCTACTAGGTTTATTGAATTGGGCTCTATCTTGGAGCCTGGAAGAACTCCCAAAACAGACAAGGCTGCTATTTTGGTTGATGCTGTCCGCATGGTGACTCAGTTACGAGGGGAAGCCCAGAAGTTGAAGGACTCGAATTCAAGTCTTCAAGAGAAGATAAAAGAGTTAAAGGTTTTGTGGCATTTATGTGCTTCGGATTCTATTTTTTATTTTGATGGACTTGTGGGCTTTAGTAATATATTCACGTGTTTGATTTCTTCCCTTTGCATAATATCCTGCATCCTAATACAACCACTGCAATTCTTTTGAAATGTCCTTTGTCATGCATAGGCTGAGAAGATAGAGCTTCGTGATGAGAAGCAGAGGCTGAAGGCTGAGAAGGAGAAGCTGGAGCACCAGCTGAAAGCCATGAGCTCACAACCCAGCTTCATGCCTGCCCCTCCTGCAATCCCTGCTGCATTCGCTACTCAAGGCCAATCACTTGGCAACAAACTAATGCCCTTCATTGGTTATCCAGGAGTCGCTATGTGGCAGTTCATGCCACCCGCTGCAGTGGACACATCGCAAGATCACGTGCTCCACCCACCAGTTGCGTAAATGGGCGACCTGCTATGAATTGGGTGTGCATTTTGTACCAAAACAAGTGCATTTGTTTGTCATTGCTGTCTGTATTAGTTTTTGCTGAAGCTCTCACTGGATTTGGTGGTTGACTGATTGTATTTGCAATGTAATCTTAGGCTTTAGAAATCAACTGGTTTCTTCTAGGTCATCTGTTACTGGTGAAGTGTCTGTGGTACACCTTAACCTCGGCTCCAGGACCCTTCGAACTAGGGGATCACTGTCATAGAATAAATAAAATTTCACTTTGGTCAAGTAATAATCTCTTTTCCTCAGTGTCGTGGAATTATGCAAGGATGAACCTTGTTCTTTGTAGTCAGGAATGGTAATGGGTTGAGTCTGGGTGACCCAGCCTGGAATAACAATAACCTTCACCCACGCCCTACCCGGATCCGGCTGGGTGAAATTATTACCGCTTCAAATTATAGTGCTTGGTGTTCGGCCTACGAACAGATTAGAAGATATCAAGAACTGACGGTGTTTGGATGAATCGAGTGGAGTTTCGGTTACGAGGCATGGTTCCCGGCAAACGTTCTCAGAAATATCCGACGGAAAATTGGATCTGCTTCTCAGAAACATGAAAGTAGCGGTGGAAATTGGAAACACTAAACAACCCAAAACTTGCCGACAAACTCAAGAAGCTGAAGCAACCTAGATTCCAGGTAGAAACCCCAGCCATAGATGACTCACCGACATCTCTTTCCCTACTTGCCTTCAATATTCTTAAATACCTGCCCACGAAGAAGAGAGCAAGACAGCTCAAGCTTATAATCATCTGGCCGAGTCCCAGATCGAAGAACAGAGGCATCGAAGCATTTCAATCTCATACATCATCAAGCAACGTGGACCAATTTGAAGCTTCTTCCATAAGAAATACAGACATCAGAGTTTTGAGTACAGCTGATGTGGCAGTGTTTTTGGCTCCAGAGAGTTCGCAGTTGCTCAATATCATAACTGTAAATGATATTTTGTACCCAAAGTGATGTCGGAGATCTAAATTTGTCTGAAGATTTTTGTTGATAGAGTTTGCTATGACGTGATGCTTATAGACTCGTGTCAATATAACAGGAATGCCATGCATGGCCGACAAAATAATGCATTTACCCCCGTAAAAGAAAAAGACATAGTATTAGAAAAAAGGGTAGTTGTTAAAAATGATGAGAAAAATATATTTATGTGCAATCATATAGTATTTAAAGAGTACATATTTGACTAGATAAACAGTAGCCTATTTTAATCGACCACTTATTTTGACTGGAATAGGTAAGAGAAACTAATTGATTGCTTAAAATCAACGGGAATATCGACGTAAGTGGAAGAAATGGCTTAGCAAATTATGCTACCATTGGTGCTAAGAAGTCAAACATTCAAACTTTCTGTATTGACCATTAATTAATTGTTTTCTTCTTTTTCTTTTTTATTTTCTAATAGCAAGAAATTAATAGTAATGCTAAATGAAAGGAATATATATTGGCTGAAAAACAAACATCATGCTTAATTTCTCATTAAGATTGAATCAAGATTTGAAGTAATAGGGAAGGCAAGGGAAGACCCGCAGAGGATGAATTCTAAAAAAAATCATGCAAACAAATGCCTGTGGTTATGAATATTTTACTTTCTGAATTCAAGGCCTTGAATTTGTGAAGAACTCTCTCCTCGCTCCCTTTTTCTCTCCTTATATATAGACAACATATATTAATCACCATCGCAGTCAACATCTCCATCTCAAAACTCAAGTTAAGATGCCCTAATATGACAGCCCTTTATGAACTTGTCGGAAAAGTTGATGTACTTGGCCCACAGGGGGCGGAGCTGAGGGAATGCTATATCTAGCCAAGGCTTTGCTCGACCATTGAAATGGATGACGCCGGCAGTCTCAGCATCTGCCAGACTCGTGTTTTCCTGGTAGCCCAGACCCAGCATATGCCAAAAGGGATCGATAACGTGGACGTGACCATGGAATGCTATCAGACCTGGAGGTAATGTTCCTAGCTGCCACAAGCTCAGATCTGATTTCAAGTTCTGAAAGGGAGAGCAAAGATGAGAGCAAATTTTCAATAACTTGGTAGTCAAGGTACGTCAAGAATCGCTTGAAAAATACGTGGATATTTATATTGATGATTACCTCATCAACCCAGTGATGGTATGTTGTGCTTATGTTGGTTTTCCTCCAAGCCTCTAAATCAAAAATATTCATGCCATAAGCCCAGGCACACTCGTTCGGATTGAAGTTTTCTGATATCAATGGATGAGAGAAGTTCAGATAGCTCTTCAACTTCTTTGACATGACAAACCTGTCTTCCCCTCGACAGGTTTCTACTGCCCCGTTGACCTTTCCATTCATGTCAATGTCCCAGAGAGGCGAAAGATCGGACTGCACCACTATGTCATCGTCCAGGAACACAACCTTGTTTAGGCTCGGGAACAGCTGCAAAAACAGAACATTGAAACTGAGCATTGCGTGAAAGATTATGTTTCTGCAGAATTACTGAGTATTTTATTACCTCGGGTAGATGAATTCGAATGTGATTCATGACTGAATTGTATTTGGGACTAAGTGTTTGTAGTTTTGCTGCGATAATATGAGGCTTCTCAGTGTTATTTGATACAATTGCAGATGACCCCCCTCTAAACTGTGACCTCACCCTCTGATCCTTTTCCATGGCTTCCATAACCGGCACTTTCCCCTTCGCGAACCAGTCGAAATGATGCAGCGCCTTGACCTCAATTATTGCCGGAGACAAAGGGTGCAGTGAGAACCATGCTTGCATCGGAGAAAAAGTTTTCCGATCTGTTATAATGTGCATCACAAACTTTTGGGGGCGCAACGCGTTTTGGACAAGTGAATTGGCCACAACAGCAGCGGCCAGAACATTGTCTGAAGCCAGGACAAAGTGAAAATAAGAATTGTCAACGAGCGCAGGGACGAGTTCCGGCGAAGGGAGCTGAAGTCGAGCAGCTGCGTTGGTGGAGTGCTCACTGGCTAGCCTCAAGGCCAGGCAGTGAAGCTGCTTCGGTATGCTACTTGACGCAACATGCCTGTACAAATATTCCTGGATCTTGGCATTCCTAGTCCTTTGTTCAAGTAGAGTGACCTGCGAAATATCAATTTTTGACATTTTTTTGAGCTCGAGAGCAATAACCTAGCGATTGAATTCAAACAAAAGAGATGATAAAAGCGTGCATGGCTACCATTTCTCTGAGCTTGAGAGCAAAGGTCTTCGCATCTAATCTTGTGTTTTTGACTTCATCCATGAATTCCTCTAACGTCTGGGGAATATCTCTTCTTCCCTTCAGTTCATCATTGCCAAGTGGTTGTTCCAGTACTTGAAATATAACCTCTGGTACCTTCAGATGCCGAACAGTAATTTCAATTAGCAATGTTCAAATCACACTAAACAGGCTTAATGCCACGAAAAAACTCTAGGGTTTAAGGAGTTTAATTACAGCTGAGTCAAGCCTTCTCCCCAATATCCTTGGCCCCAGTCTCTTCCCCAGGCAACCTATCATTGGAATAATAATAATTAATGATGGTCAAATCATACTGCATTAATAAGTAATGTTGGTAGCCTCTCATAGGCTAAGGATGCTTTTACACCAACCATAGGTTATAATATATCAAATCTTTTGATACGGTATAATGAATCGACAAACTATATATTATTCCTAGAACTGATTGGCTAACTATAGTTTGGAAAGAAATATTGTAAATAAATGTTGTAAGCGGGATATGTCGGTCCATCTTTCACTTTCACACAATATTTAAGCAAGGTTATCAAAATCCCAGTTGATGTTGGGCAAGGAGAATGAGTGCTTGGCAAGGGCTGAACTACCATATGCATGCTTTTAATATCTTCTAATCTGGTCCTTCAATTTTTTATTTTTTATTTCATAATAGTCAAGCATTGTGTCCGAAAATAATAACATATTTTCTCTCCAATAACGATTTTTTTTTTAAAACTCTACTGGTGAAGCTTATATTCCCTAGAAACGTTGACCTCTATGGCTTATTGACTTAATTAAATACTTAATTAGCTAAATAAAAAGAGCAAGCCGGTGATTAGTTGTTATGTTTTCTATTTAATATTTTTTTGTGGTCCATCAAACACCATCATCAAAATTTGAAGGTATATCTTATGACTAATCTCGCAAAATAAACCTTCTTAATTAAAACTATAATGTAACAAAGCTAGCAGCAGTCAGCATTTTTTATAAAAAAAACTATTAAAAGAAATGAAGAACAGAAGATCAAAGCAGGACGAATACTGCAATATAATATTTAAATGTACCTATTGTAGAGCACTTGGTTTCTCCATCAATGGAGTCAACTGTGGACAAAACGAACACAAACCGAAGAAGAAACGTGAAGAACAGGAGAGAATAGAAGAGCATCCGATATGAAACCCTTCTAGCTCCAACCCTCACTTTGATGAATTCTCGAACACCTTTTCCAGGAAAAACTGTCACGTGCCTCAAGCTTGGTGATATATGAAGCTGCATTTTGTTTCAAACCTGCAGACACAACGCAGCGAAACCAAGAAACAGGAAGACCAAGACAGAACAGTGTCTTGTTTCTTTCTTAATTTCTCCTGGCTGGTTATGTCATTATTTGGCGATCAGAAGAGCCGGTCGATGAGGAGTAGATTTGCAAGAAACCCAAGTGAGGATTCAGCTGTAAAAAGGAGGGATTTGATAGGAGTTTACAGAGGTTGCTATCGGCCACCTAAACTTGCTTAGCAATTAGGCTAGGCGTGTGTGTGTTCAAACTCGTGCTGTGGATGCTTCAATATACATGAGAAAGGAAAGGAGGGTTGTTAAGCAGAAAGAGACATGGGACTTAGACGACGCTGTTTTTTAAGGGTTTGGAGACCTTTGCCTTGGCATTGAAGGAGGGAAGTTGAGTATATATAATATAAATCATATTACGGTACATCACCTAGGTTAAGTTCGTAGGTGATATAGTTCCTTAACATATTATCAGAGCCTTGTTGACTCATCGGATAGGAGTCCGGATCTCACCATCCTTATTCTATTTGATAAAAATCAAACACAAGATAGTATGAGTCTGTATGTAAGTTTCAAACCCAAAAGACTTTCACTTGAAGAGGTGTATTAGAATAGTATATATTATATTATAGGATTTCATAACTTAAGCTCTTACATGAGATAATTCTTTTTTAATAATATATATAAATAATTAGATATATTTGACTAGCTAGAGGTTACTTTGTTTGGTGTTACTTAGCTTTGCCAACACATGAAGTTTATTTTCGGGACATGTTCAAGGGAGTTTGGACTTTGATATTACAGCCCTTCTGAATGGAAAACGACTCCTCGTCTTGACTGTATTTGGAGTGTAAACACAGGAAGCCATTCTTCTTCTTCTTCTTCTTCTTCTTCTTCTTCTTTAATAACAAATCAAGCGAGGACTTGAGGTATTGCAAATGGTAGGTCGTTTGTTCCATGCAATGGCATGTAGGGTAATTATTTTGACAAGAGTTAATTGGAATACCTTTTATTTTGCTATAACAAGAAAGAAAGGTAGGTGATGATAGCTTGGAAAGTGGTTATTTTCACTTTGGTCCTTTTTTTATTATTTGTCCTAGTTCCATCCTTCTACTCTCAAGTCATCTGTTCTTGGCATCATTGCCCGCACCCATATGACACCGATTTGATCGCACACGTGGGAATTAACGTTTCTATTGATAGAAGGACCGATTGTCATGAAATTGATGGCATTATTAGAAAGTAGAGTAAGAGGACCAAACTAAGAAAAGATTGAAATTAGAGGGAGCAAATAGCACCATTGAGACATGATAATGATGGAGGCCGTGGCATCTCCATGCCCATGTACATTACAGGCTCAACGTCAATTCGCCATGAGATTGTTAAGACTAGAAAACTATGGATAGGGTAATGCATAATTTATTTGACTTTCTAGGGTTAATTTATTTGACTTATATAGCTAGGGTTTATTAATTATTAGCGATAGTTTATTCTGTGGGAAAACACATTGCTTTGATGTTAATTTAATTAGGCCATTGTAGAGTAAAATGAATTGATTCCTTGCTTGCTTGACCAAATAATCCTCATTGTGATCATCATTAATTAAAAAATATATTTATTTAGTATATAGAAAAATATGAAAAAGAGGAGAATAATACTTGCCATATGATATGAACAAAAAAAGGTTTAGAGTGTCCTATCTGCAAGGAATTACCCAAAAAAGGAGGAGCCAGCCATTGTCTTTTAGGTTTTAAGCGATGGAACAATTAATTTTTTGAAATTAAATTTGAGGATTTTGTCTTAATTAGACATTTTAATTTATTAATAAAACTACTATCATGTGAGGTATTGTTTGAATTGAATTAGTGGTCTCCCTTAATCATTTCTGTTTGCTAAAATAATAAACCAAGTCATTAAAAAACTTAATTAATAAAAATGTTTTTTTTTCCATTATATAATTGGACAACTCTCTCGAATATGTATATACTTATATCTTATTTTTAAATCCTCCCATTAATCACTTGGATTATAGTAATTAAATTTTTTAGTATTTTTAATTTGATCATTGATTTGTTTTTGGCACAATTGAGTCATTTTGAGACCAAATTAGCATATTATTATTATTATTATTATTATTATTATTATTATTATTATTATTATTATTATTATTATTTTATTTTTAAAAAAAAGAAATAGTTGGATTCAAAGCCAAAAGATCATAGTGAAAAAGCATGTAAAATAGGTGCTAGCCTTGAATTTTATTCAAAAATTATTTTGATCCCCCATTTTTTTGGTTTTCAAGTGACCAGTCTCTTTAATAGTCAGAAACTCAATTTAGGTATCAAAATTTATTTATCTTATTTTTTAGGTTTTTTCCCTGAAGGAGAGTGAGAGGATACAAGATTCCAGTATTTAGAGAAAGTGAATGTTGACAAAGGTTCCAATCACTAAAAAAATTGAGAATGGTGTCAATGAGTCCCATTTCATAAATATAAATTTTATAAAATTTAATAAATGGCTTTTTTCTGAAGCTATTTATTTTGCTATGTGATAAAAAATATACAAAACAAAGTCCAGTTAAATATATTTTTTTTTATAAAAAAAATACACCACACCAAATTTATAAAACGAGGATGGCTTTGTAATTTTTTAATATAAAAATATTAGATAAACTATTGATTTGGTAGTTGTATTTGTAGCAATGACTTTTTTTTTCTAGGTCAGAATTTGTCGATCCCTTCACTCCCCTCTCACAAAAAAAGAACTGAAAAATAATAAAAATAAAATTTAGTACTGAAATTAATTTTTCTACAATTAGAGGGATCAATCACCTAATAGTTAAAAAAATAGAAAATTCAAATGTATTTTTCAAACAAAATTGAAAGGCTCTACCTATTTAAACCGTGTTTTTCATTTCATTTCTTTGTCTTTCAATTTTAAGAAATACAATGAGTATTAAAAAAACTTGAGAATTAGATTGAAAATTTTATAATAATCATTTAAATTTTATTATAATATAACCAAGATCCGTGGGCACTTATTATTTATAACTTTTTTTTGGGTATATTATTTTTTTCGTAAGAAAAAATAAGAAATGTGGAGTAATTTTTTTTTTGTAAGCCATCCAATTATGCAATCGAAATGGAACTTACTTACGGGCTTCATAAATTTTTAATTTTCCTACAATCGGTCCATTATTGTCTAAACAGGGTAATGTATAACTTAATTATTTAGTGTTGAATAACTTGTACTGATTTATTTTGTGGGCAAAGACGTTGCTTTGATATTGAGTAATCATAGAGTAAAATTGAAATATATTGCTTTGTGTTTAATTAATTATATTATGAGTTGTACAGACCACATCATCATACTTAGTTGTCATTATCATTGGTCGTCGTAAGTTATCTACAATAATGTAATGACAAACGGAGAATCTAATAATACAAAAATGTTTTATTCTCAATTTGTATTGTTAGCAAACATTCAATGCAAATAAAATATACTTTTTTTGTTGCAAGTATTTTATATGATTTTTCTCATATTTGTATATCTTTATAATATACCCACTTTGAATTATCAGCTTATAGTTTTTTTTTAATCTGCTTTAAAATTATGAGAAATTCTAATTTTTTTTAAATACTCATGATAAAAAAAAATATTTTTTGTTAAAAAAATTGTTATATGAATATTCATTTTGATTTCCATACAATTAAATAAACAAATTAGAATGACAATTACTTTCTCGTTTTAATCTTTAATGAGTATTAACAACTCTTTATATGATTTATCAGTTTATATATATATATATATATTAGTTTATTTTATAAAATGCAGACATCATATTTTATTTTTTTCAATTTAGATTTTTAATGTTACTAAAAAACACATCCATAATTATTATTTTTATGCGAGGAAAAATCGACTCTCTGAAAAACGTAATTTGTGGGTCCATGTGAACGAGTAAAATCTAATTGTTCCAAACTCATAAGAAGAAGTGCATGTCCTGACTTGAACTCGAGACCTGATGTATATGATGCAAGCTCTTTGTTATCATGTCATGCACATTCTTCTCTTGCGTTATAAGTTAACTTGAAATTCTAATCATAGTGTGATGTATAATGTGTTGAAACTAATTTAAAATTATAACTTCTCAACATATTAAAAAAATGTTAATAAAGGAATAGAAAATCAAACAACTTAGATCAACAATACAAGGTTACAAATCTTATAAAGGTTCATAATTCTATGAAAATCCTACATAGATTAACAAAAAAAAATTAACAAAATTCTAGAAACTTTAACAAAAAAAACCAGACAAAAAAATAAATAAATGATAAAACAAAATAAAAATTATCAGCTAAAAAAATCATTTAATTTGAAAATTAAAAAAAAAACTAAAAGAAATAATAAAGAGGAAAAAAAAAAGAAATATCAATTTTCAAACGATCATAAACACAAACTAAAATTTAAGAACTAAATTTTGTCAAAATAATACTACCTCAACAAAATAGAAAATAATAAAAATTATTCGATTACCCCTTGAAAAAAACTCAACAACATTAACAAAAGAGTAAGCACGAAAAAAGCCTAAAATTACTGTTGTTGTTGTTGTTTTTATTGCGTTAATAATGAAAAAAACAAATTAAATCAAAGACTAAAAAAATCCTAAAAACTTTAACAAAAGTGCAAAAAAAAAATAAAAATAAATGATAAAACAAAAATAAAATTATTAGCTGAAAAAAATCACTTAACATGAAAATTAAAAAATTGTCTGCACTACGTTGTGGGCTAAGCAAACAATTTTTATAATTGTTGGGATTAAAGAAATTAATAGGATTTGCTAGTTCAAAAATAAAATAAAATATCTATATATGCAAAGTTTAATATAATAAAACAGATCAACAAACTCTATTATAACAACAGCAACATCGAAGTCTTAACATCTAAAATTATCATTACTATTACTACTAAAATAATAAAAATGATCAAATTATCCCAAGAGAAAAAAATCAAAAACATTAACAAAAGAGTAAGCAAGAAAAAAAACTAAAATTATTATTATTATTATTATTATTATTATTATTATTATTATTATTATTATTATTATTATTATTATTGTGTTAATAAAAACATAAATAAATGAAAGACTAAAAAAACAATTCTAAAAACTTTAATAAAAGATCAATCAATAATATAAAATAAATGATAAAATAGAAATATAAATTATTAGGTGAAAAAAAATCACTTGACTTGAAAATAAAAAAAATAAAAGGATTAAAATCAAAAATGAAAAGTATTAAGAGCCAAAATGAAAATCAAATATTTATCATTTTAATCAAAGGACAAAATTGAAAAAAATGAAAAATTTTGTACCGAATAAATTAAGGTATTTAAACCCAATCTAGAAATTAAAAGAAGGAGGACTGAAGTGAAACCTAAATATATAATTAACTTCTATCGAATGACCCAATTGAAATAAATCGAAACTTATATAATAGAAATCAGGATCACACAAAAATTAAAAGAAGAGGAAATAAAGTGAATAAAGCATAAACCTGGGGGTCTCTCCAGTACTTTAGAGTGCAGGAGAGAGAAAACAGAAAAACAAAGTTAAATCAGCCATTGTCACGACTCTGGACTTACTTGACCGAAACGCGCCACACCACGAGGAGAACCAGCTGATACCCTTTTCATTTCTTCTACAGCTAAAAAACCTTGAAGAGATCAAGGTAGGTGACTGTAAGAGGATCAAACGTCTTATAGCTGGATCTGCGTCTAATTCAGAGCTTCCAAAGTTGAAAATAATAGAAACGTGGGATTTGGTCAAGTTGAAGGGTGTCTGCACAAGAACAGCACACTTGCCAGTTCTGGAGAGGATCGGGGCGAGCAACTGCTCATTGTTGGTGAAGCTTCGTATCACAACCAACAATGCTGAAGATATTAAAGAGATAAGCAAAGCTCGAATGGTGGAGTAATATCACATGGCAAGATTATGAGGTTAAATCGCTTGTTCAGCGACGATTCCAGGCATGCACAGCCTCAGCAACACTCGGAAAGGAAGAGAGGTCGGTCATTCTACATCTGAAACAAATTATTTCCTTGTTTTCTGTTCTGAAACTACTCTTGTTGAAAAAGACTCAACAACTCTTTTTTGAATAAAATGTAAACTAATGCTGTAAACATTGCCAAGAGACCTGCGATCTAGATGAGATGAATCGCTGTGTAATGCATTTTGGAATCAATTTATCCGACAGTGTTGCGGTTGCTTATTCCCTGAAATAGATTTTGGCTTTGCTATGGATGAGGATGAGGATGAGGTCTGCCGAATATTATGAAAAAAATAGGTAGGTATTATCTCATATATAGTTGAAATTCATTGACATTAACCATGCATGGCCAGTATTTGGTAGTACAGATGGGGAAATTTTGTAAGAAAAAAAAAAACAAAAAAAAAAGAAATTAGTTGCAGGATTTGGCATCCTGTTCACCAGAAGTTCTGTCGTCGTGTTGCTTCGATTGTGAGTTTCATTATAGTTGCAAAACCAAGAAGCAACCCTGGAATATAAAGAATACTAAATGGAAAATAAAACATAAAATATATTCTAGAATCCCGGCGACGAGGTCACACCAGACACGGACATGCATAAACAAGTTTCTGACGTAGGAATTTGTCCAAGTAAGATTTCTCTGAAATCTCTTATATGAGATAACTTTAATGGGAGAGGAAATCAGGTATTTAGGGTTTTAAACTATGATGCTATTAACACCATAATCGATTTGATTATATAATCTTACTTGTGAGGTTTAGACAGTAATCTTACAACTTTATATGTTATGCACGTGAATTTGCAATCTTGTATGGTATGTTGTTTACTTTAATTTTTTTTTATTAAACTTTGATTTGTTAGAAGAAGAAAAATGTCTGATAATTTTATAATTTTAATTATATTTATCATCACTTTTAAGTCGAGAATTCCATTTGCAATTCCTTTCTTTGCGACGTAACTTTCAACCACAGATCACGCCATAAATTCTTGAGTATTCAAATTGACCACAGCAGGATTTTGTTTCCCGTGACAAGATGTGCCTCGTTTGGTCATCTTGTACATTTATGAGCTAAGAGATTATATATATATATATACGAATTTATATTTTTTTAAAATACTTTTAAAACAAGTTATTTATTTCTGATTTTGTTCATTTAAAATCGAGCAATCACATCGTTCAATTATCCTATAAACTTTGCCTGTCGTGATTCCACTTTCAGTCAGTAACAGTTTACATCAAACTTTATTGAGATAATTTTCTTGCATAATTCATCATGACAATGACAGGATAAACTTGAGTACTTGTTTATTTTACGTGTTTGGTAGTGCAGTAAGAAATATCTTTTTATTTTTTATATTAACCCATCAAAATTATTAAAAATGGGAAAAAGATGTGGGAGCCAAGCTCAGAAGTTTAAGCCACAGAACAATAATGCCTGATCGTAATACACAGCAAGAAAAAACCACCATGGCTCCATCAGGCAGCGTATCTCAACAAGTGCATCCAGACCACCATTAGGGTTATCTGAAGAGAGGTGCACTGAAACATTCGATCATCATAATATATGGCAAACTTAAATGTCAACAAATTTGGACGAGAATGGTAAGAAAAATAGAAAGTCAAGATTTTGAACAGGATTGAGAAAGAAAAGTTGTGCTATTATTTACATATCACAGCCGAGTGTTGGGAATATGCGTCTGTTATTTACACTGTCAACAGAAGTACGAGACCCCAATAGCATAATAGCATCCACAATTCTGCTTCGCAGTCAAACCACCTACGCCTCAATCTTGTCTACAATTCCATCCAAAATATGAACATGGTTAACGAACGTTCCACGGAATAAAAGAATAGCTGCATGCCTGAAAGAAAAAATAAGAGGGGGGGGGTTCAGTTTGACAGCATAATTGTGTGCTTGCTTAATTCAGTTTGATGATACTCCAGAGCTGAAAAATCTAAAGGGTCTCCTCCTCATTTTGATAAACTGAATATTTGAAGGGTAGAGAAGTACCTCTAATCAAATTCATCACCTTCATCTTCGAAATGATTCTCAGTTTTCGGGCCTTCGTTGTTGTTATTATTTACAAACTTGAGTTGAGCCTCCATTCTGGAGCTCTCTCTACTATTTACAACCTCAAGCCGAGTGTTTGTTTTAGGACTGCCATTGCTATGTACAGAGCCCCTAGTTTCTACAGGCATCGTAGAACCATTCCACCCAGTTTCTTCAACACCATTCTCAGCCATGGAATCAAGGGAGCCAGAGCTGCTCCTGCAAGAAAGCCTGCCATTTTCAGACAGACCGGAACTTTGATGCTGCAGACTCCCATTACCATTGCTATCTAAGGAAGGAACCCTGTATGTGTGAGATAATATTAACATCATAATCAATATGGGGTTTTCCCTGTTTCCCATAAGAACTTGGAGAAAGAAAAAAATCAGGGATAAGAAATAAATCGATGCTAAAAAAATGCAAGGATGTTTACTCCAATAAATAAGTTTTAGTAAACAACATAAGTTTTAAAACTTGGCAGCTTGCAGCACCTAAAAAAATTTAACACAGTTTTCCTTGGCCATAGATATGAAGCATGATTCCATCATCCAACGAATTTTCATCATCATTGAGGAAAGCAGCAATGAATGAGGGGTCTTTCCATTTTGAAAGAGCAAATGAGTTTTTATTCAATAAAATTGAACACTTCAATCCACAGAATCAGCAAATTAAAAAAAAAATCAGCGCACCTTGAATGTGGAAATTTTGGTGTTTGGAGATAGTCAAAAAGTGGGACCAAGTCTTTTGACCGTGCTTCAATCATGCGAGCTGGAATTCTTTCAATCTCAATTTCCCCTTGCATTGCATCTGCATCATTCACATCTATTCCCTCTGTCATCATTGATTGGAAGTATATCTGGCATGCAATTGACAGAAATTAACACAATTACAGACAAAACAAAATGTGCATGTATTTATCAACAGTTTCTTTAAATACCTCAGGTTTTGCCCATAATGGTAAACGAGCTTGATGCATGTGCAGTTCAGCTTCTGAAATATACAAATGATGTTTTTCCTCCGGACTGATCTTTGTATTTGTGACTGCACCTCTATCTTCAGGATATACACTATTTCCTTTCTTTATGCCTTCAGGATGTATCTTGTTGCTATCAGAATTCCCATTGTCACCATATATATCGACATTATCTTCAAGATCTCTTCGATGTTGTTTCTGACATATATTCCACTTCTGCATTGCCTCCACAACTAATCTTCCATCATTTTCTGCCGCTGATTCATAATTTACATTAAGTCCAGACCCAACCGTAGTTGAATCGACGCCATCCAATATCCTCAAAGTATACTGTATCATAGAGCCAGAAGGAGAGAACAGTAAGAGATGGTACTTTGACTTGAAAGAGGCCCCATCCCCATACATATCATAATTTCCTTTGCATTTGTGAAAAGATGAAGCAATAGCACCAGAAAGGGAACCCAGTCTGCCCGTAGCAGCCGCTGCAGCACCAGTTACAGTGCCTCTCCAACCATTATTTCCACTTCTTATTCTGCTGACAGCAGATAGTGTAACTGTGGGGCCAGGTGCACAAAGGCTCTGTTGATTGTGCATTTGTAAACCTAAACAGGGAGGGCGACTAACAGTTGGCCTATTCGTTCCTCCCACACCACCGTGTTTTGAGACATAACTAGATTCAGAAGATTGAAAGTTCACTGCTCCTCCCGATGGATTAATAGCAAATAAATGGCTTGTCCCCCGTGACGAACTTATCATAATCCAGTAGCTGTCATCACTGAAACTGATGTCCTGTATAACCTGAGAAAAAATCCAGAAGAAACAGAATAAACAAAGATCAGATCTAAAGTGCTAATGGTGCAATAATCCAAAGCAAAACATGAAAACATTTGTTCTGATCTTACTGCATTTGTAAATCCACGCTGCAGCCTGTACAGGTGTACATAAGATGCACCCGCACCGCCAGCAGAAGAGCTTCCTTGGAGTCCAGGCATTATTTTAAAAACATTAATGTTATGACCCTGGACTGAGGCGGTCACTAAAAGGGTCCCACTAGAATCAAAGCACAACGCTGAGATTGGACTCCTGTGAGCTCTAAACTGGGCAATAGCAGCTTTACTAACAATATCCCTGACAACAACCTGAAAAACAGAGAGTGCATGAGGACATAAAAATATACAAGAGTAATCATGCTTGTATCAGTTCATAAAGAAAATCAAAATCAAGCCAGAAAAAATTAATTAAGATGAAACACAGAAGCATAATCTCATAACTACTTCCTAACATAACATGCATGAGCAGAAACTCAACCCTCAGAACAAATGAACAATACTTACATAGGAGTGTAGCTTAATACTCTTATCGTGTCATTGCTATAAGGTAATATCCATTCATTCTCTCCAACAAAGCTCTTTTTTTTGTTTGGAAAAGGTTAAATTGTATAAATCCAAGAAATATACAAAGTACGCTGAGATCAGTCAGCTGGTTAGTAAAAGATAAACCCAGGTGCCGGTCAACTGATTCTGGAAATACCAGTAATCATTCGACCTGTCAACCATATTTTCCAACAAAGCTCATTAAAGCAAACAAAACACGTTTACTTTGAAGTTAGCTTAAGGGTAAAAAGAAGCGGAGCAGAGGACAAAAAAAAGGTTCTAGCAGCACTTCAACAAAACAAAAGGAGAGGCACAATACACACCATTCCAATGTTATCTGCATCCGGAAAATGGCCATTAACAGTCCCGTTGCTTTTCCAGCCAGGATTCCCTGATTGGAGGGACCCATGAGGATCAGGTAGGAGCTCTGAACAATACCTGGACAACTTCTTATATCCCATGTCTCCTAGGGTCACAATTCCAGCTGCAAGTTGTTTGCTTGATTCTTTTGCATAATGAGCAACCAAACTCCCATTTGAGGTGAAACCAGAAAAACTCATGGAAGATGTTAGATGTTGTGGGCTAACACGTCCAGAATTGGGAGCAACAACTGGACTTCCACTGTAAGCCAGCCACCTGGGACCAACTGCAAGAGGCCCGTAGCCTATGCCCCCAGAAGCAGGAGACCCCATGACCATAGGATTTGTAAGAATAGTATATTCCCTCTCTAATGTTGTTGCATTAAAACAGTGTATCTGTAGCAGATTAAACATAGGTATCACATCCAGAAAAATAAAGCTGCCTGAAAGAAAAAAAAAAATTGCACAAGCAAACAAACCTGAGCTGACTGAGAAATAGCCACAATTCGAGAGCTGCACCTTACAGAATAAACAGCTGATCTGAACTTTAGCACATGTACATAAGATTGAGACCTAAGAGAATAAAACCGGACAACAATTGGCACAGTGCTACCATTAACAGGATCATGGTTGTTAGAGACATTCCCGTTGCATGAAGTAGCCGGCCCATCTTGTGCCCCATCAGAACAAACTACTAGAAGAGGTCTGTTGTCTTCAAACTTGTCTTTTGATCCCTCTGATGTTACTGGTTTTGGCAGCATTTGTAAGAATGACACTGGGCCATCATGTCTGGAAACAAGGTCACGAACATTATTAGCTTCTTCAACATCCCAAACCTCAAAACCAGACTGATATCCCAACAAGAGGACATGCCGAATGACACCATCATCACCTTCTAACTTGTCAAACCCAGCCCAGCGGACCTGCATATTGTACAGGTGATATAGGATTAGAGCTATCACCACTCAATTCTTGATTTCAACTTTCAAGAATTCCAGAAATGATGTGAAGAAAATTGGGCACAAAATGAAAGATAAGAACACACAAAGACTAAGGTATAGAATGAAAGATAACAGTCTACAGATAAAAATAAAAAAGAAACAGATGAATGCAAAAGGCACGTGCCAACAGTTTTCTTCCAAGACAACAAACATGACAAGGCCACATCAATGCAGGATGCTCAAAGCCTCAGTCCAAACTACTAAGGAGTGCTGGATAAAACTACACTTGTGAAGGGCATATAATTCATTGAAGACAAAATCAGAATCTTTCAACCAAACATCAAATGCTTTTCAAAACTTCCAGAACTAAACTGGTAGAAATACCAATTCTTCCAGTTGACTAGCAGCTTCCAAACTGAGGAGGACTTAGATAGTGTTTGCAAGAGAAAGAAAAAACACCTGACCACTAATTCTTTAACACAGCATCGAGCTAGAAAGTTAGATGATCTATTTCCATAAAAGCTGAACAGTTAATTTAGATCACACCATAAAAATTCAAATGTCTGACAATTTTAAATGGACAGGGTAGAATTCTCAAGTCTCAAATGGCCCAAAAAACTAAACATCTATCTCTAAGTCCAACACTTTCAGACTGAGTTACTGAGATAAACTAAAATTTCAACTTGTATTACATTATTATTATTATGAGCACCCAGCATTTCAACCTCAACCCATCATGACCAGAAATCACAGACCAACATTCCATTTAATTTATTGTGGATTATGCAATCAACAGTTCAAATTTCAGTAATTTAACTTGCAAGATAAGTACAAATGGGCATGCTAGAATTTTCAATATTTTCGAATTGCAGCAGAGAACAAAAAAAATGCCCATCCCCCTTTCATCCCAAAAAACATACAGAAGACTTCTATTTATATATATGTCCCCTAAATCAATTGAAACACAAATTGAAGTCCCCAGGCACTAAATTTATGCAACAAGTTTGGAATGGCTAACAACACCAGACTT
>CM055342.1:7102452-7137118 GCA_029228605.1 Salix koriyanagi
TCTTTCAGATTTACAGTTTATTTGGTCACAGAAGGGATGAATTGACTTAGAACAAAAGGAAGGGAAGGAAGATTACAAG
This sequence comes from Salix koriyanagi, assembly GCA_029228605.1. Taxonomy (NCBI): domain Eukaryota; kingdom Viridiplantae; phylum Streptophyta; class Magnoliopsida; order Malpighiales; family Salicaceae; genus Salix; species Salix koriyanagi. Next base: position 7,102,532 of record CM055342.1, read on the forward strand.
TGATCCATCTCTACAAACCCAAACTTCTCTTGTTTGATTTGACTAAGAAAAGAGTATTTAGATGAAGATGAAAGGCAAGAAAGCAAAAAACTACTCAATTCATGCTTTCTCATAATCCTTCCAGCTTTGGTCACTTTAAAAGAATGTTAGGATCAAATGGAATGGATGGGATTTTTAAAATTCATTTTTGACATCAGTACATCAAAATGATACAATACACTAAAAAAATGAATTTGAAGCAAAAACAAATCAAGTTTGCATGAAAAGCAAGTTAGAACCGCGGCTCTAAACAAGCACTCAGTCATGCAAGATAGCACCTCTCTTTTCCTCTTCCTTCTCCTTCCCTCGCTATCTATCCACCATCCCCTCTTTTAACTAAAAATAAAAAACCACTTCAATTTTTTGCCTGCTTAACCCGAATTAAACCACCTTCAATTAATAAAGAACAAACTGAATTGTAGTATATCAGGACACCATAAATGAGCTGAAATTTAACACAAACATCTTATAATTTCCTGGCCAAATCACACACCATAAATGAAGAACTGCTTCCATTCAAAAATCCCACTCCATTCCCAAACTCAACTTGGGCACTCCAGATTCACACAGTTATACACACTACCCAAATATCTTAAGAAAAACATGACATTCCATTAATAAAAAAATAAACATGGGCCACCCTAAAATCCAAAACGAGCATATAGTTTTACAGCAAAATTGCAAACTCAATCTCTCCAACCAAAAATCAACAATCTAACCTCTTCGCTTCTCTACAATCTTACACAACATAGCCAAAAATTTAAACGAGAGAACATAGAGGTTATTTTTGTACTTTTTTACCTGGTCGTGATTGGCATCATCGTCCCTATCCGCAATAGACTGTGCAGCCGATGCAGCAGACCGAGCAACCGTCGATGCACCAGATGAAACAATCCTCAAATAACTCGAAATCGCCCGAAACGAGCTCGGCAAAAAACCATTTTTATTACCATTAACTCTCCCCTGCAAATTCTTCTGCTGTTGTTTTTGAACATCACTGCTAATAATACTTTTCCTCATAATAGTAGTAACAAAAGTCAAGAAAACGATGGCAACAAATACCCAATTTGCTATAACCTCTGATTCTCCAATTTCTTCTTCCAGCATAAAAAAGACTGCTCCTTTTTTGAAGAATCCAAATAGAAATCAAGCAGGCAAAAAAAAAAACTAACTAAATGCGACCCAAAAAATTTAATCTTTCAGGTCTCAACCGCGTCCATGATTTCCAAATTTATTTTTTTTTCTTTTAAACACCAAGCTAAACAAAAAGGCAGAAATTAAATTAAATTAAATTAAATTAATATGCACAAAGCCACCAATTCAACTTCAAGAAATGGGCTGTTTTTTTTTTTGTTTTCAGGGGGAAAGGATCGACAAAAACCCAACTGAGAGAACAACTGAGACAAATGGAGGAATATACAAAGAGAAAGGAATAAATATTTTTTATTGTTTCAAAAAAAAAGAATTGGATTAATTATTATGGTACAGAGAATTTGATTTTGAGAATTTGATAAGTTTCTTTGAATGAGGATTTTTAAATTTTATGAAGAATTTTAGAGAGGAAGAGAAGATAATGAGAAGAGGAATGATTTAATTTCGGTAAGAGAGGAAAAATAAAATAAAAAGGAGCCTCCTTTTACGTCTGCCTGTCTGCCTGTCGTTTCTTTTGATTTTGGTTTTAGCCCTTCTTTGTTCTTCCTTTTAATTCAATACTGGAGTGGAGGTCTGTTGATGTTTGAGTTACCTGATTGTCGTTGAACTAATCGCATGTTAAATTAATATTTTATTATACTGAAATAAATAAAAAATATTTTAATATATTTTCAATTAAAAAATTAGAAATGAGCTCCAATAATTTTCAACGTCAATCTTCTCTCCTTCCTTTTTTTATGTAAATTATTTTACATGTAAATTATTTTACATGTAAACTATGAAATTTAAATGATATATATATATATAAAGACTTTAGCTAGCTAGTTAGATGATTTTACATAATTAATTTATCAATTTGTTTAAAAATATTTTTAAAAATTTGTTTGGATTCAAAAAATATTAATTCAATATTTCGAAATAAACATGAAGTGATGGATTATTAAAAAGAAAATCATAGAAGTTTCATGAAAAGGCATTTAATTCGAGTGATGAGTAGATAAATCGAACAGCATGAGTTGTCGAACTAGGTTGGTGATTTCATAAATTGAGGCCGACAAGGCTCACGTCTCTCTTGATGAACCTATTATTTTTTAGTTATTATTTTTAATTGTTTTTTAAATTTTTTTTATTTTTTTTTCAGAAATATATTAAAAAAAATTTTTTTTATTTTTAAAAAAATATTTTTGATATATGAAAATTATATAAAAGCACTAAAAAATTAATTTAATTTTTTTTTTGGAAATATGTAGCTAGAAGAGTAATTATTCTTGTTGGATTTTTATTTTATTTGTTAAATGGCTTTTTTTTTCTTTTTGTTTTTAGGGTCTAATGTTTGTTTAGGATCTATAAGGAATTGTGGTGTATGGACTTTTGATAGTTTTTTTTATTTATTTTAGACGTATTTGTAAAAATATATTTTATTTTAAAAACTATTAAATTAATATTGTTTATAATTATCATTTGTTTATTTCAATTATAAAATAAAAAATATATTTTTATGTATTTTCTAAGTAAAAATATTTTTGAAAACATCACCCACCTCAATACCATACCAGACATAAAATAACTTTTCTTATCTCATGGCAAATGGACTTTGATTATACAATGAAAAGTACATTAAAATGTATGAATATTTAACCATCTAAATTTAATTTAATTTAATTTATAAGTTTTAATAAAATATAATGTTTAAAACTCTCTTGAATTGTTAAAATTTAGATTCCAAATAGAGCCCAATCTCTAAAAATACTATAAAAATAAATTAAAAGTCAACTTTAAATTACAAAAGAAAAAAAATAATATTAAAAGTAACTTTCTCAAAAGACTCATTTAGCCTTCCTTTTTTTCAATAAAATGAAAGTAACAATAATAATATAAAAAACAAAACGGGTTGAATTTTATATTTCTTAAAAAACATGAATTCAAATCATTCACAGTTAAACTCAAATTAAATATTAAAATTAAGTTTAATTATAATAGAGAATGGGATTTTCTTGGGTTTGCAAGAGAAGCTAAGTTTTCTTGATTGCCAAGCATGCAGCATTCATAAAAATCTCCTTTTCTAGAGCTGGTCAGCTCAACAGCTTGGGTGGCTAATCAAAATTATAGTCAAATCTTGGTGTCCAAACTTCCAAGAAATTCTTTATTATTATTATTATTATTATTATTATTATTATTATGGGTCTTCATTTCAATTTATTCTTATCTCGATTAATTTCATAATTTAAAATTATTAGCTATATAAATTTTCAATAAATATTATATTAGTAACCATAGTATTTAAATCTGAGACCATAAAGAAAGCAAATCTTTTAGTCTCAAACACTTACTACTGGTTACTGGTTACTGGTGACCTACTCAGGGGTATTTTAAATTAAATATTTTTGATATTTTTAGATCATTTTGATGTGTTAATTTTAAAAAATAATTAAAAAAAATATTTTGATATATTTCTGAATAAAAAACACTTTAAAAAACAATCAAAATCTTAAACAGTAACTAAATAGTTAACTCCGAAGAAATATCGAGAGTCAAGGTGTTGGTTTTTGAATTTGGATTCCAGGTTGGCCGTGTGCTTGAGCAGTGTGCAAGTTCATGGTGGGTGGCAGGATATTTTTTAACAGCATGTGCGTAAATTACATAATAATTAATAAATACAAAGATTTTTTATATATAATATTATAAATGTTATGCTTGGAATTGTAGAGCTCATGCATTCAATTCTTTGAACATGCCTACCTAGTGGTTTGAAAATTACAATGTATTGGTTTAAGAGCTTGTTGTTTCTAGGGGTTTAAATTTATTTTATTTTATTTATTTATGTTTGACTGTGGATTAACATGTTTTTTTAATGGTAGAAAACAAAAATGAAGATAAAAAAATTATTTAAAAAATAAGATAACCAAGATTAATATGTTACATTTGTGAATCGAATTATAAATCTTATTGGATTTAGTATTTTTTATTTTAAGAATTATTTTTTATTTAAACAACATCAACCATATTATAAGTTTTAAAAGTATAAACTATAAAAGTAACGTTGAAAAATCTTAAACTACTAGCATCGATAAATTTATATGGATAAAAATATAGTTTATTTAATTAGATATCAATATTCTATGATAAAAGGAGAATAATGTCTTTTTAACATGTTGTAAGTATTTTTAAATTTATAATAGTCAAAATAAAATGTTAATACGGTGCTATATAGGTTAAGAGTGATTTAAAAATATTATTTTCTATTATTTGAGATTTTATGTGATGCATAAATGAGTATATAATAAAAAAAAACGGATTAACATCACTTTTAAAAAAAAACTGTATTATGCTATATGGAAATGTTTTTTTTTAATTTTAGCATGTAGAATAAGATTGTTTTAATATAAAACAATATATATTTTTATTTCATAATGTTGCTCCTTTTTAGTCAGTATAATAATAATAATAATAATAATAATAATAATAATAATAATAATAATAAAGATTTCCTTTTTATTTCATAATGTTGCTCCTTTTTACTGCATGAACTAAATTTTATTACTTCTTGTATTAATAATTAAGTAAATGTTTATTTTCAGGATGAGATGAGATATGGAAACTAAAAGGACTATAAATTGATTCGTTAGAAATAAAGGAAAATAAATGAATAAGAATATTTAAATTCTTACGTACCTTTCGAGGAGAGAATGGAAACATATGGGCTCGTGTGGAATGAAGCAAAGATGATATATATATATATATATATATATATATATATATATATATATATATATATATGGTGCAATTAAAGATAAATAATTAAATGATATTGACAAAGCATGGAATATATAAAAACTTTATCACGATCATATTAATCACCCATTATTAGTTTTATTCTTAGTATCTAAACCAATCTTTTGAGGTGATGAATTGTATGGTATGCAACCTAATAATTATTTTAATGACTATTTATACCCCTTATTGAAATCTTGATATTGATTTTTATGAAATTAATCATATCATTAAAAATTTATAGAAATATTTTGCACCCGTGACATGAAAAAAAACATGTTATCAAAATAAATAAATTAACATGCACATGTCATAAATTTGATTAGAATCTTTGAAATTGACCTCAGTGAAATTAATTACATTATTTAAAAAATTATAAATATATATTACACGTATAATAATAAATAAAAAATTACATGACAATGCTATATTTTAAAAAAAATATAATTTTCTTGGTATTTACTAGGTGAAAATCTTTTGTCGATGAATACCAAAAATATAGCGAGGAAAGATTGTGTCACTAAATATTATTGTAATCTATCAATTAATTTTTTTTTCATCAACATTTCTGTTTATATTTGATAAAAAAAATTTTGATGACCGGGATGTCCAGGCCAGCTTACGCGCACCTCGACTATTCACTGGGCCCACTGAACATCATGCAAGCTCAGTGAACATGTAAGGCACCGCGGGGACGACAAGCATACCGCGCAAGGATGGACCTAGGAACAAGAGAGGAGGACCCCTCCAGCTCCCACTCCCACTGGGAACTCGAACCTAGGTCCTGTGAAGGAGGGAGCTCCTCTTCAACCACTGGGCCACATCACTTTCTTTATAGTGGTGGTTGCACTCTAAATGTAAAATGACTTTTTTAATAGTTTTTATTTCTTTTATTTAGAGTGAATGATTTGATTTGTATTGTATATAATAAGGTTATTTTTGAATATACCCTTGTATTTTTAATTAAACTAGTTTATTTTATGGAACTATATATTTAGAAATATACAATATATTCAATAAAAGAGTTAATAGAATAAACAAGAATAATAGAATTAGAGGGAATTGAGAGAGAACATTCTTATTTCATATAACTTTGTAATTACATAGTGTTTTTTATTCTTTCAACAATACATCTATTTATAGGCACATAAGAAGATGAAGATTCAAATGAACTTAGAGAGATTCAAATGAACTTTAGAATAATGAATAAATGTAACATGAGAGATATGTATGAAGGAACATAAATACCCACACTTACAATGTATGGTTTTATAAACTCCTCCTAGATGTCTATTGTATAGCCTGACACATTGAAAATTATCTCATTAAAAATCTTATCAAAAGCCCAATGGAAAAAAACTTTGGTTAAGAAAAAAATACAACATGTATTAACTCTCTCTCATGTATGTATCTCCTTTAAGTCTTTAAGTTATCACATTCAAATATTGTATTGACATGCAACTACAACCACAACAATGCAATCCCCTAACACCTGCAGTCTGCAATCTCTAGCACCTGAAAGTCACAGCAGAACAATTGTCAGCAGTGCAATTCCCTAGCACTTGTATCTTCGGTCATCTTGTAGTCCTGTAGCTGACGTATTCAGCAAGCAACTATGAAGAAAGTTAGAGTTTGTAAAGAAGTTAGAAGAATTAGTTAACTATTAAATAATTAGTTTGGTTAGTCTGTTAGTAATTACAAGAATCAGACTATATATATGAACAATGTAATAGCTTTATATTTAACCTTTTTGAATGAATTGAAAAAGATAATTCATTTCACTATTTTTCCTTCTATTTTGCTATTTTCAATATGGTATCATAGCAATTTCTCTGAAGGATCATAATCAGTTCATCTTCTTAACAATGACTAAAAATATCAACCATACATCAAAAATGGATTCTTTCCAATCCTTTCTTCTTGCATCACGGTGATAGTCCTAGAGCCATGATTGTTTCAAAGTCACTCAATGTAGAGAATTATAATTCATGGAAAAGGGAGATGATGATGACTTTATCACCAAAGAATAAACTTAGTTTTGTTAATGACACTTTACCTAAACCATCCAATCTTTATGATTCTCAAGGTTTGGCATAGACTCGTTGCACTAATATGGTGCTTTCATGGTTGCTTAATTCTGTTTCAACAGAAATTACAAACAACACCATTTACATTGATGATGTTTTCTGAAATATAGAATGATCTTCAGGATCGATTTTCTTAATACATTGGGCCATGAATCTTTCAGCTCCAGAAATCCATCTCTTGCTTGACACAAGAAAACAATTTTGTCAATTCATACTTTACTGCTATGAAAAGGATTGTGGGATGAGTTAGCAAATCATCGGTGAATTCCTACCCGCACATGTGGAGCTTTTGAAGACTATTATGTCTTATCATCATTAGCAACATGTCTATCAGTTCCTAATGGGACTGAATGAAAGGTACTCACATGTTCGAGGTCAAATTTTGTTGATTGATCCTCGACCTTCAATCAACAAAGTTTTCTCACTTGTTATCCAAGAGGAGAGGCAACGCTTTGATTTCTTCATCAAGTCTTTCTTTTAATCAAAATACTATTGCCTTGCTTACAAAAGTTGTGTCTTCAACTCGGTTTACTAATAACAAATCTTTTCATATTCGAAAATATCGACCTATATGCTCTTATTGTGGCATTTATAGCCACACTATGGAAAAATATTACAGGATTCATTGTTTTTTCACCTGGTTACAAATTCAACAGAGGAAAAAATGCATCACTTAGTGTTCATCAAGTTTTTGGTCCTCAGCTGCCTATTATCTATAAAGTAGTGTCAACAGCTCCTCAACATGTTGAAACAAGACATCTTAGAGCATGATCCATCTATCAACCAAGTTTCCTCCTTTTCAAGTAAAGAGTCAGAACAAGGTGAAGGTATCACAAGTTCAGGTGATTCTCTGATTACAAAAAACAATTTAGTGAGATGTGCTTTATTCTATCTTATTTGATGTACTCTTTTTTTAATTAAACTATACATGCCACATTGTCTTTATATATAATGGTTGGAGTTTCTTTACCAGAGATAAACCAAATATCCCACAAATATATTGAGTAATAAATCTTAGTCATATGTATTCTCTACTTGCTTCATGGATTGCAAGTATTTGTTTTTTAGTAGTTTGTCATCTATTTTATTTAGAGTGAACTATTCAATTTGTTTTTCTATAATAAGGTGATTTTTCAATGTATATTTATAATTTTTAATTAAGCTACTTTAAACTTTTACATATTAGATTTCTAATTTATTATTTTCAAAAGATTTTCAAGAAAAAACAATGGAATTAGAAACATGATTAGTATATAGCTACAGTTATTTTGTATTCTTAAAGTGCATTTGCACGCAGACAAATGGAAGGTTTTTATATTTAAATCACACGGCCAAGTCTAATTGTTTATCTTGGGAATCTTGCTAGCAGGATATATATATATATATATATATATATATATATATATATATATATATATATATATATATATATATATATAATTAAGTTAATTTTAAATTAACTTAATTAAAAATATAAAAATAAATTGAAGAATTATCCTATTATATAATATCAGATTGAGACATCAATAATTAGTTTATGAATTGATAGGTATTGATTGAGGTGATAATAAGTTTATTTTCATGATATCATTTAAAGTTTAAATAAAATAAAAAAAATAAGTCATGAAGGAGAACTAGCTAGCTCAGGGGATACGTTAAATTATTTTTAAATTTCGTTAAATTATTTTTAAATTTAAAATAATTTGAAAAAAAATATAAAAATTTGTGGAACGGTGGTACCCCAACCCAAACATGCCCTCACTTGTACAATAGACCTCCCGATAAGGAAACTATTTTTCGCAAAACATCGACGACCACAGCCATTGCTCCGAGGAGATGGACCCGAATCATGCCTTGAGATATTCTCCCCTATTGTTGGTTTCAATTGTTTGCATTGATTTCAAAAATATTTTGAAAAAAAATATATTTTTATTTTTTTATATTAAATTAAAAAAATAATGATTTTAGATAATTTTTATTTGTTGATGATAAAAATAATTTGTAAAAAATAAATAAATAATTTATTTTAATATATTTTCTGAACAAAAAATACTTTAAAAAATAATCTTTAACCACAAACATGGTGGGTGCGATGATGTATGCCCTCAAGAGATCCTATATTATATATTCATAAATAAATTAGTTCTAATATGAATCATCTAGATAAAAAAGAAAATGTATATAAATCGAAAACAATATAAAATATAGTTATTATGTATACATAATATATAGATATATTCATTACTTCTACGAAAGGTAATTTTCATAGCGTGTAAGCTTCTCCTTTCTATCAATGCCAACCCTAATATTCTATTTTTTCTTATTTTTTTTTGTTGTTGTTTAATGCGTTGAACATATTCAGAATCTTTATGTTCTATGCTTGCAACCCTTTGCTATAATTTGAACACGAATTAGATACAATCCAAGCTCTTCTAAAAACAATCCCCATCGATGACGAACCGATGACGAACCGGGTTGGCTAGCTCGTTGAAGCTAAGAAAGAAGTGGTGGGTGGGTGTTGCCATATTTTCAACAAAAGCAACATTTGTTTCCTAGCTATTCAATGTATGAAAGCTGACATTTGATTCATGGAATATAGTTTTTCTTGTTTGGATATACTCTCTAGTAAAGTGATTCCAGGAAAATAACCTAATTCAAACTTTGGAAATTTTGTGTTTGTTTGTATAGGATCACTAAGGAAAAAAAATTGTATCCTTAAGAATTTCAAAAAAAATTGAAGTTGAAAACATATTTTTCATGATTATTATGGTAATTTGATAAAAAAAAATTACCTTTTATAGCATATGCAACTTGTTTTTTTGTTTATTATTTTTAAAAAAAAGATCAAAGTATAAATAAAATATCAATGACTCATGGTGTAATTATAGATCTCAAGATTTCCATAGTAAAAAGAAGCATGACTCAACACTTTGACTAAGTCAAAGATGATGAGTCTGATAGTTTATCAAACTCGTGTAATCGTGCATAACCTGATTGAATTTAGAGATTATGATTATGACAACTCGCTCTATTCATACATGTTTGACATCAACATTTAGTTAAGCTAAAAAATATTGAATTAGTATCTTGTTTTTAGTTATTTTTTTATTATAAAAACACATAATTTCAGATAAAATCAAATTACACACCATGTAGAAACCAATATGATATATAATATATATAAAATAAATAATTTAATAATTATTTATTAAATAATTATATGTTACACTTACTTTTTTCACAAATGATATATGTATAGCTAAAAGTAGAAAGTCTTCCTTTAATTAGAGTGTCTATTTCCTCCTTATTCTTTTTATCATTTCCTTCTACCAAATAAATTTCTTCAGTTTTTTTATATCATACTACATATTTTTACTATTCATTTTTTTCAAGTATTTATTTTTAAAAAGTATTTAATAATTAAAATGCTAAGAGCTTCATTTTTTTATGTATTCTTGTTTTAATTTTAATATTAATCACGAGAAAGCTATATTAAAATGAGATGCTTCATAATTATGGTTAAGATAAGGGGTAATATAGTCTACTGGTGAATATTATTATAAATATGGAGTTTGATTAAAAATAGAGTGAGAATAGCACCCACTTTTATTTATTTATATATATATATATTATAAAGATGAGGATATATTCGTCACAAACTCACAATACTAAATCTTGCTTTTTATGGAAAAGTAAGATTTCTGAAGTTATATTAAGAAAGTGAGATTCCAAAAAAAAAAAAAAAAGAAGGAATCTCCAAGTAAATGGAACAAAAAACAATATGCATAAAATTCGAGACCTTTAAACAATCCCTCAATCAGACTACCGCCCAATTATTGCTAGAAAAAAATGACAAAATTCGGAATAATAATAATAATAATAATAATAATAATAATAATAATAAATTGATGAGATTAGATCAGGAATGGGATCCGGGAAAATCTTCTTCCAATCATGGAATATAATTTTAATTAAATTTATCCATTAAAAAAAAAAAAAGAGTAAACAAAAGACAAGTCATAGAAAAATAATTCATAATTTTTTATCTCTAAAAATGCTTCAATTTATTTCAAAATACTTTAATTGATACATGCTAAAAATAGATAAATTTAGCTATTTTTTTGTTTAATTTCTTGTTCAAATTAAAAAAAAAAGTACTAATTTTTATTTGTCAATTTTACACTGTGTCGTTGAGGGGGACAAAACAGTCAAGCTCCTCTTAAATTTTTAAGTTATTAGCGTACACTGTCGTTAAATTGAGCTTTCACAAATTTAAACCTCTGTCCTCTCAATTTCTCAAACCCTTCCATTATGATTTTACCCTAAAAGAGACAAAAAAACGAAAAGATATCGAGGGTATTTTTGATTTTTTATACTGATTATGAATATTGAATTAACATCTTTACCCTCATATAAAACAAAAACAATTAATACTTGTTTTTGATATCATGATAAAAACATAATTATAAAAAATGCTCATGACAAAAAAAAGTTTTTATAAGGAAAAAAAAAGATTTAACAATGAAATTTTATTTAGATTCAAGAGACATTTTTGTAACTTCTCTTGAAGTATCAAGACTTTAATAAAGAGACATGATTTTAAATATTTTTAATTGATAATCTATTTTGAGTGATGATAAGCTTTTTTTTTCATTTAAGATAAAATACTTATGAAAAAAAATAATTTTTTGCATTTTAAAAAATGAGTTAATAAGATAATGAAGTTTAGACTTAAAGGATATATTTTCCTCTTTCTTTTAAATTATTAAGATGTTTATATAAATATGATTCTACTATATTTATTTTAATTGTTTTTATTTTATTTTATTTGAAGTTTATTTTTTTTTATTCTTCAAGATAATTTTATTATTTTAATTGTTTACACAATAATAATAATAATAATAATAATAATAATAATAATAATAATTTTAGTGATTATTTTTTATAATTGTTTTCTTACTTGTTTTTTTGTTACAACTTTTTTTTTTCAGGTACAATTTAATGTTTTTCATTGTTTAAGCAGTAATAATATCATGTTTCTTTATAAAAGTCTTGATACTTCAAGATAAGATTAAAAAAAATGTCTCTTCAATCTAAATAAAATTTCATTGTTAATGCTTTATTTTTCTTTATAAAAACATGTTGTCATGAGCATTCTTTGGAATTATGTTTTAATCATAATATCAAAAACAAGTATTAATTTAAAAGTTTTGAAAATCATTCCTATATACTTTATTTCCCGCTGAAAGGGAAAAATAATTAATTTGAGAGAGCTTTCTAAAAAATAACAATACATAATTTTTTTTATTAAATATTCTCAATAATAATATTTTTTACATAATAGTTTCATATATAATAATCAATGAAATGATTGTGAATATTATTTAAAAAGCTATAATCTTATTTAAAAACAAAATCAAAATAGTATTGCATTGCACTGCATTTGATATAATAGTATTTTCAATATATTTCAATTATCTTATCTACAATGAACTTTAATTAAAATTTTAAAAATTAAAGTGAAAAATAATTGTAGTGTTTTTAAAACAAGGACATGTGATTGGGTTTGAAAAGTTAGGCTCATGTGCTTGGCCCAATATAATAAAGTCCATGCATGCATGGGCGTTATCTATTCTTGTCCTTGACTTTTATATTTTTTCCATGGAGTGTCATGTATCATTGTATCCTATTTCTTTTCTTAAAAAACAAAATAAACAAAAAATATGTCATTTACCAGTAAAGATTTTGACCATTATAGATGGTTAGAAAGTAAGGGTTCAAGTTTTTGAAACCATCACTTTAAATACCTTTAAATACCTTTTTGAAACCATCGCTATAATTTTATTTTTTTATAATATATATATATATATATTTTTATTGTTTTGATTTTATTTTTTTTATTTTCAATATATCTCATAAATAATATATATATATATATATATATATATAAAGTAAGTATTATAAAATACTGGAAAAAAAATCACTGATAGGTCATATTAGTCCAGCGGCGCGGTAGATGAGTTTTATTTTTGTAGCCGAAACGGTACAGATAAGGTAATACCGATTTGTTTCGGCTGGTATTTAGTTGAAAAATACGGTACGAGCTGAAATTTAAAATAAAGTAAAAACAATGTTATTTTATCTTGATTTTTTTATTGGTATGAAACTTTGCGGTCAAAATGGAACGAAATTTACAGCTATGATTTATAGTGGGAAAAAAGGATCAAAATTTATTTTATAAAGAACATCATAATATTATAGCATCAAACGAGCGATGTGCCCGCGCGATGCGCCGAGGTTTTTTCTATGTAGAAAACTAATTGATTTTTTACATGTTGTAATTAGTTGTTTAAATATTTAATTAGTAACATTATAATAGATAAAATATGTAACAAATAAATTTTTTCCCCGCCTAGATGGAATAGTGTAATCGAAATGGGAAGTGGTTCGTATATTTTTTAATTGGAGATAACTTAGGTAAATTTGTAAAAAAAAACAATTTGAGTTGTCTTTTTTCCCCAGTAATATTGGATTTGGCACATTATAAATAAAAAAATTGTAATTTTTTTAAGAAATAAACTCTTTTTTTTGCGTCCTATAATGACTTATTTGCCGTCTAAAAGGAACAGTATAATCATAACGGGAAGTGATTCACATATTTTTTTTAATTGTAGATAATCTAGGTAAATTTGTCAAAAGAAAAAAAAATTGAGTTGATAATGTAGGTAAATTTATCTACCTTTTGTTTTTTTGAGTTGTATTTTTTCCCCAGTAATATTAGATTTGAAATATTAAAAATGAAAATATTGGGAAAAAAATTTCAAGAAATAAACTTAAACAAAAGAGTATAAAATTTAAATTCAAAGCCAAATTTTTTTTTATAAGATTTATTAATCATATTATTATATTAAATGTATTTAAGCATATTGATATTAAGTTTTTTTTTTAAAAAAATCTTAGGTCATTTTTTTTTCTCTCTCTCTCTCTATATTTTTAGACAATAATATTCAATAAATATCAAAACATATAATTAGTCCCATATACTTTAATTCGTTGAATATATATATATATATATATATATATATATATATATATATATATATATATATATATATATATATATAATTAACTTGATATATTCTCAATAACATCTTTAATTTAAAGGACAAAATTGAAGTAAATCCAAACATTGGAATTAAATAATTTAACACAAAACCGGAAATTAAAAGATTTGGGACCGAAATGAAACTGAAATCCATAATTAACTTGCATAGAAGGATAAAATTGAAAGAAATCAAACTTTGATATCGAAAATATTAAGGATTTATAATAAATTTGCATGGAAAGATGAAATTGAAATCAATGAAAACTTTGATACCAAAAATATTAAGGATTCCAGCCCAATCCGCAAAATTAAAAGACTGGGGACCTAATTGAAACTACAATATATAATCAATTTCAATTGAAGGACGAAATTGAACCAAATCAAAACCTATATAATAGCAATAAGGGCCAGGAAAAACAAATTACAAAGTGTAGGGACTGAAATGAAATTCATCAAAAAACGGCTGCGCTGACGTCAGCCTGTGCAGGAGGAGAGAGAAATTGGGGTGAAATTTTAAACGACCATTGACACATCTACGGACACCTTATCGGAACACGTGACGCACCATGTGGAAGAGCACATGCCTGAAAATCATTCTAGACACCGGTTGGGCGTTTTTGGACGCCGGAGTAAGCCGCACGCGTCGTCCGCAATATGCGTGGTAACGGAAACGGACGGCGTGTACGGAGACACGCCAACAGTATTGCGCAGATAAAATTAAAAAAAAAGGCTAATTACCGGACCACCCCTCCCTGCAATGCCTGTTTTTTGTCATTTTCGAGGGACAAAATGGTTATTACACTGTGCAAGTAATTATAAAAAATAAAAAAATCGGCCGGACAAACCAGGATGGACTAGACCGAAAATGGTCAATTACCGGTGAGCCCCTGAAACCGGTGGCCTTTTTTGTCTTTTTCGAGGGGTTTTTTCGTTAATACATTGTTTATAGGCCAAAAAAAAAAGGTGGACGTGCGCCCGCGATGCACCGGGACAAATGTCCAATGAACTGTGCGCATGAGTGTAGGTGCACAGTATATGAACAGTAAAATTCATTTTGTTTTAGTGTTTTTGTTAATGTTATTCGTAGTGAATGAAATATACTACACATTTAAGACATTAACATTCCATCTTAAGATTAAAAAAAAGGATGAGCCTGATGACTTTTGAACACTTTGCCTTTATCTTTTCAAAATTACATTTTATATTTTATTGTTTATATAGGTGATAGCCTTTATATATTTGAGTTATACTCGAGTAAATTCAATTAAAAAATAATTAAAAATAACATTACAATTGATTTAATATTCAAGTTATCTTTATGTATATTCTCCTTCTTCTTTCTACTACCATTATTTTTTCAAATCAAACCTATGAAATTTCAAAATCTAGAAACCTAATATCTCTATTATAATTGATTTCAAAATCTTCTCAAGTGATATTGCAAGGATAAAATTATTTGTTTGGAATTTTCCCTTTAATTTAGCAAATCTAATTAATTCTCTAATAAAACAATATTAATTTAATGATTATTTCATATGATTCTTGACCAGATATACAATATTACGGTAAAGAAATGAAAAATAAAAGTTATAACTATATTTTTAGAAAAGCTATTTATGTTTCAATCAATCTCCTCTTATGATTTTGTTTTATCTTGCTCATTGAGTCTTATATATAAATATAAGTTTTTTTTTAAAAAAAAATTGTTTTGTATGTATTTAATTTTTGAATATATTATCCAAATTCATCTATATTTTTTTTATATATATAAATAGGTTTCATTTTTAGAAAATATAAATATTTATTTTAAATAATATTTTTAATATATACAACCTCATATAATATATATTTTTTATCCAATCAATTCTGTGTATTTTTATTATCATTTAATTAATTTAGTTAATTTTAATAAACAAATTAATAAACATAACCAAATCAAGGTATTTGATCTACTCTATTTCTTGATTTTTTCAAATTTGCTTTTAATGACCATTAATGATTTTTCTTTATTTTATTTACACATGATTATCAATTTATTTAATTAAATACTTGCATAAACTTTTTAATTTACACTTAAAACTTGTTTGTATAAAAAACAAGTCAAAAGAACCTGTGTATCCAATAATTTTGTGAAAAACAAAAATATACATCCAGCTGCAGAGGTGCTCGGTCAAATAGGTGGTAGAATTCAAAATAAGTTACATAAGCCTTAAACCACTCAGCTAAAGTAAGTTAACTGCAACATCAAATCCCCGAAGGGGCCACCTGGATATGAAGTTCATGAGGGTGGTGGAGTTGAATCCCAGCGCCATATTGACCCATCCTCACAGCAGCTGAGGATGGTGCTGCAACATTCAAAACCAGCCAGAGTTTAGCTATTTCACTAGCTACCAGATTAAAAAATTTCATGCAACATTAGGAGGTGAAGAACAGTAGTTGATGTGGGAATCACCTTCCATCAAAGGACATTGCAGTCTGTCTAACTGGAGATTTGGATTGAGCATGAGATAGCCTGAGAGAGAAACGATACTGGTGAACAAATGCATGTGAACACAAGGCACATATGAAGTGTCTGTTTGAGAGTGGTTAAGGTTGCTTTTGAAAGTTTTTTCGTTCAGAAATCAGCACATGAAAGTGATCGAAAAACACCAAAAAATAATAATTTAAAGTAAAAAAAATAAATAAATAAAATTCAATTTTTTATAAAAACGTTTTTGAAACGCAATGTCAAACAAAGCTGAAGTACGAGTTTCTTCCACGGCAGAAGATAAACCATAAAAAACGACAATGACCTTGCTATGAGAACAGGGGGGCTGCTTTGTAGTTCCCAAACATAGATCTTCCCTTCCCTATTCCCTGTTGTCACAAAGAATGCAGACAGATCAAGTATCCACAAGAATTACGCACAACCTAAAATGTAAGAAGGAAACAAAGGAATACTAATGTAATTGAGTTTGGGAAATTATTTTAGCAAAAATCAATGGAGAAAAATAGCAAAGGAACCACAAGGCCTCTAATTACCTATAGCAGCTGCATTGTAATTGAAATCACAGGAAAATTTGATAAACCAAATATCACATTCTGGAACAGGGTATTTTTGAAGGATGTCGGCAGTACCCTAAAAAGCAGATAGTTTAATGGTCAAGATTCATGTGGCCCACCAAAATCCGCAAGTTACAGGAAGTAAATATACATATTAATAAACAGAAGCGGATCAGAGCTCTAAGATGTCTCCAGAGAAAAAATCAATGAAGAAACCTAACCTCTCCAGGAGACTGCTCCTTCATTTTTGGTTCCCACAGCACAATCTCATTATCAACACTCTGAAATTGTGCAAAACAACTTACAAGGATAAGCATGATTGCCACTGCAAATTCCCAGCTAGGGAAAATGCATGGATCAAGGGTGTCAGATTAGTATTTTTTTAAAAGAATTAAGATTCTCAGTTAAGTTCCCATAAAGCAATCCTCAAAGCACATGCAGATCAAGTCTCATTTACCATTCAAAACAATTTTATTCACTACTGCCAGCTTCTCAAATGAAGTTATTGATGGTTGTTTTTCAAATTCAGGTGTGTCATCTGCTTGAAGTATATTCATCTAGGATCCCAAACTATTCACATCTTTCTAGGGGATGGTAAACACGGGTTGACATTAAACATAATACCAAACTCCTCCAATGCTACTGCCAAAAAAGTAGAATTTGTTGCAGAAATGATAAATTCTATACACAATCTTAAAGAGACTGTCAGTCAAAACTAGTTCATTAATAGCCATACGGGCAAATAGCACAAGACATCCCTCTCAGCTAATTTTTTTAAATCACAAAACACACTTTCACGAGGCAGTATTCACCTTTGACAGCATAAAATCACCAAGCCACCGATTACAATCAACATAGTTTGAATGAACTGAAGCTATGAACACCTGAAAGACAAATAGTAAACTCATATGTCAAGGTAACATATTCCTCACTCTTATGTTGAAGGTTGAAGGAAAGGAAAATAACTCACTGGAAACTGCACATATTTTGTAGGGAACTTTGAAGGACAATCTGTCCATGTAAAAGATTTCTCTACATATGTCCAAAACTCTGCACATAGGTAGATGCCACAATAAAATAAAAAGGAAGAAAAGCAATTAAAAAATGATGCTTTTTAATTGAGGCCATCATTCTCTTTAGTAAATGAGAACATTTAAAGCGAGGACTTAATTTTAAAACCTTCTACATTTCAATATATCATTTCATGACTTGTACATTATAGTCTAAGCATCAAGTCTGACTGGCTGGGTAAGGCCATTTTTCATACCAATAAAACTGAGTGTTGACAACACCAAATAAGACAGACAATTATAAGTAGCTTACCTTTCATTGACCAAATCTTAACTGTGTTGTCCATACCACAACTTGCAATGCGATATATGTCTGAAGGATGGAAGTCCTGCAATAACCACCACAACCTTATTCAGTTTCAATTGAGTTATGAGACAGGAAGTGATGAGATGCTGAACACATAATAATATCTTCCTATTGCTGGAGTGGAGGCATAACTCTACATCATCTAAACTTACCACACTCAAAACTTCATTGCGGTGACCACCAGCTCCAGCAAATATCAAAATGCAAATTCCAGTATGAACATTCCACAATCGAACTGATTCATCCTGGTCCAATCAAACATTTGTCAATACACACAAAAAGAACATATGGAAAAGAAAATGGGTATGTTACTTACTTTGCTTGCAGATACAATAAGTGATGGTTTCAGTGGCTGAGTCCGGATTTCATTTATCGAGTCCCCATGCCCAACAAAACTCTGCATAGTGTACATATGTGTGTATTTAAGGATTGGATATATTAGTCATATAAAAGCAGCTCTCGAAAATTTCAAACGACAAATGAACGGCCACTAACCACTATAGAAATTTGTTTAAAGATTCTGAAAAGAAGAGTAAAACTGAATGAAGCAGTATGTTTCATCTTCAAAGACGAAACATACCAGAATTCTAACCTCTGTTTGCAGATCATGTCATGCCACTTCAGTCAAACAAAGAAAAGAAATAAAAGACTACTTTTGATACAAGCTACTGACTTAAGAACTAAGATACCTTGTGTATCTCTTCATTGCTGGCATTGATGACGCGTATAATACCATTGATTCCTCCTGCCACAACAAATGGTGCACCATCAATGTTGCATGCCCAGCTCACCGTGTAAAAAGACTCATCCTTCTGATCTACAAAGCACATGGAAATCCCAAATGTTCTTTAAGGAAACAGATTAACATTACTATTCACGAGCTCAGATAACAAAGTTAAAAGGAACTGTATTTCCTTACATCTTCATCGACATAAGACTGCAATACTGCTATAACTCCCTCATCAAGACATTGATAAACAGTCACCTGAAGAAACAACAACTTGTATCACCTAAAAAGCTCAAACAAAAAACTTGAAAACAAAGAAGCAAGCATATCACAACTTTATTTAACAATCAAACACATTTCACCAGCATACACCCAACAAAAGATAAAAACATCCAGTGGCCACATACCTTACCTCTAAGAGTTTCTTTCTTTTTTATAGCAATACCAATCAAAATGCATTAACCTTTGAAGTAACACAGACACAATTACACTATCAAACTCCTAAATTTCTCACATACAATATTCTTTTCCAGAAAAAAAATCTACAAATACAGCTTAAAAGAAAGAAAAAACGACACTTTGATCCAAGAAGTCGATTCCTGTAAAGCATAAAAGCATCCATAACAAAGCTACTTTCTTTACATTACCAACCACATAAAAGCTTGAGCAAAGCTATCTCTGCATCACAAACCTCGAAAACTCAAAAATCCAAAAACAACCCATAAAAGCAGACCCTTCAAAAACTTCAGAAAGACCCAAAAGAATCGAAATAAAGAAGAAGTACAAAATGGGTTTTTTTTTCTATAGCGTACCCGGTTGCCACCGACAGTGGCAAAGACATTGAAGTAACGCGAGTCGATGAAATTAAAAACAACAGCATATAAAGGCCTTTTGCCTTCTTGGAGCCTGTTAGTGAGTCTATACTCTCTCTTCTTTGATGGGGTCAGTGATCCTACTACTGGCTCGCAGCCTAACGCGATTTTTGCCATTTTCGATCCCCCAAAATCGCTTCTCTGAGGGGTTTTTTTTGGGCTTCAGTTCAGGAACTGGGAGATTAGATTGATCACTAATCAGGCTTTGTGGTGCTCAGGTCCTTCAGGAAGCTGGGCAGAACGGAATGTGTATGAATGACATGTCGTGTCAATCTTTTGTTATGAGGGAGGGACGGGTTGCTTCAATCTTTTGAAAGTGTTTTTCATTTAAAAATATATTAAAATAATTTTTTTTTTATTTTTTTAAAAATTATTTTTGATATCAGCACATCAAAATAATTTAAAAATACTAAAAAATTTATTTAAAAAAAAAAACATTTTTTTAGTACTGCACTCCCAAACATGTTACTAGCCTGTTTGGCACTGCAACCAAATCATCGTTTTGCTGAAATTTTTTTTTTTTCATTTTAAATGAATATATTTTGGTATTTTAAAATTATTTTGATGTGCTGATGTCAAAAATAATTTTTAAAAAAATAAAAAAACATCATTTTGATATTTCAAAGAAAAAAATACTTTTAAAAAACAACCGGGGCTACTCCCAAACATGTTCTACATACTAGGTTATTGGCCGCACTGCTATAGCGGCTTGGATTCTGGACAATTTTATTTTTAGAAAAAAAAAGAGTTGAAAACTTTTCATTATTATTATTATTATTATTATTATTATTATTATTATTAAATTTGGAATAACAATTTAAATTAAAGATAGCTTTGTCTTAATAGATTTTATATAAACAAGTATCTTTGTAACAAGTTAAGAAAATATTTCTTAAATTTTTATTTTATTTTTCCTTTCTTACTAGTTTCTTGGTTTCTAGCAAGATGTTAAGAAGTTATTAAGAACTAATGCGAAGATATTTATTTATTAAAATCTAATCATAAAATTAATACACTAGTTTATCTCTTGAATAAAACATGGATTCCTTTTTTCTAAAAAATATTCGATTTTGTTATTTATTAACACATTAAACAAAGGAAAATCTTCATAGTATATTCCCACTTGTGCCCAAGCTATTTTTTTTTAATTGTTTAGAAATAAAATGCCATCATAAACCATAATATATGGTGACAGAATATTTACTCATTCAAAGAAAAGAGTGAAAAATAATATCATTAAATTATCATTTATCACATTTATTTTTGTAATTAACGTGAGTATCTGGATTGCGTACACTTTGATTAATCTCAAAAATTTTAAAATTAATAACCATGTAAATTTTTATCAATAGACAACAGGCAAAATACCAATAGCTGGCCTCACCTTCTTCCTTCCTTTCACTTTGCTATAGAGCACTTGTGGCCTCCACTTTCCTTCAACACTCCTCATCTCCAAACCCTCTGGGTGGCAAAACACTAAAGAGAGAAAGTTAGGGTTTGTGATATTGGATATGTGGCTATTTATAGATATCCTTTTAATTGTTGCTAATTATTTTTTTCCATCTTTACTAGCTAGCTTTGTAGCTCATGTTTATCTGCATAACAATCTCTTATTATTGTTTTATATATATATATATATAAACAATAATATATTTTAAAATATAATGTTATTAGAAAGTAATCATTCAAAAGCTTGAGCAATTTTATTTTGTTTATTCTTTCCTAATAAATTAAAGTGATAGTTACAACAATCAAATTAACCTTGTTTTTGCTTTTTATTGTAGTCTCTAACAGCAATTACAGATTGAAAGAAACTAGAAAGCATATATATATATATATACCATCTCAAAACAATTCAATAAACATGAATAGAAATCAATGACATAATTCTGAAATAGAGATAAATAAGTACCTGAATATAAAACAATTACAATGATAATGTCATTTCTCACAATTTAGTATGAAGATGATGTCTATTCCCCTTAAACTGAAGGTCAAAGTTTAACTCATAGTTGCTAGAAAATCAACACATAAAAGTGAGAAGAAGGTTTTTTTTTTTTTTGTGAAAAGAGAGATTAACCATTTATAATGTGATTTGCTTCCTTTATTTCCTTCTTTTAACTGTTGTTTTTCATTAGGATATCTTAATGTTACTTTAATCTTACTTTCTTTATCCAATCAATAAGATTGATAAAATCCCTCAGAATTTGTATTGAAAACTAATTCTATTATTGTCATCAATTTGTTGTAATATACGCTTTGTTTTAACCTAGACTTCATTTCTGACTTGGTTTCTTGTAATATTCGGTCACTTCATCTATATCATTTCATTCATGAATGTTATAGGATTGATATTCATCTTTTTCTGGTTTCTAAAGTCCATCTTTTTCTATGTATGACTTTAATCTATAGTGGAATTCAAAATTGTTAGTTACCTCATTAGATTAGAGGATCAATTGCATCCTCTAGATTGTGTCCTAATCTTCTCATTCAAAAAGATTTTATTAAGAGTCTTGCATAAGAGTTGTAGTCCTTGAAGTTTTCGATGAGTTTAAACTTTTGAATTTTCTAATTCTGATACCTTAGGCTCAAGATATGCTTGTTCAAATATGTAGTGTGAAAGCTGAAAATCCCGCTGCAAGTAGGATTTTAACCCAATTTTACAGGTCTAATTAGAGGTTCAAATGAACTTCAATTTCTTCCCATACTACCTTCATGAAAAAACTTGATATATGTACTTTAATTTTGACTTAGCCCACATTCACATTACAAAACTATAACTTGGTGAAAAAATTGTTACAAGAAGCAATGTCTAAAACATAAAATGCAGAAAATCTTATCTTTTAGCAATTAATTCCAAAAGTTTATTAGGCATGCCAAACTCATAGAAATAACTTCAAATAAGGTCCAAACACATTAAAAATCATAGTGTAAAAGGAATAAAAACATATGTATATTTTTCACTTATCAATTCCCAATCAACATAATAATGAAAAATAAAATTAAAAAAAATTATTGATTAAAATAATAATAAAAAAATAAAGATCAAATTTGACACCCAAAACAATTAACAACCCCTTTTTTATTTTGGAGAGTTGAATGTGAAAACCGATGAGAGGACAGAAAAATAGATGAGTGAAGCTACAACGGATCCCCTACACAAATACGCTTACAAGGATGCCATCATTGAGTCAATTCTAATGGCATCGATTAAGACCTCCTTAGAGCTAGCTAAAAAAACAAATGTGAATGTGTTTAATTTTCAATTTGATCTTTAAAATTTAGATTATCTTGAACCAACAAGATTGATTTGATCTTGCTAAAGAGAGCATCAATTGAGTGTTGAATTTGTTTCCCAACACCGTAAGAACCTATACCAATCCAACCATGCATAATTTATTTACTCATACATGACTTTTTATAGGTTAAAATGAGCTTTGAGGGAATCGTGATAGCTTGAAATAGAAATGGTTTTTCTTTTTAGGCTTGGTGTTTCCCGGTAACACAAGTCCCATGTCAGAATAAGAGACCTTTCATTATTTAAGAAAATAAAATTAAGAGAAAATAATTTACAAAAAAAAAGAGATAATACAAGGAGAAAAATGTATATAGAAAAGAGCAAAAATAATGTATTTCATGAATGACTCTCACTTACCTAGCTTGACTTGAATGTTTTATTTGATGACCGAAAGTAAACTCTATTAAATCCTCGATATAAAGATCCCTAAAGCTCTTAGATTCCTCTTGCTACAAAAAAGAGTTCTCTTGATCAAAGTTGTCAAAATTATTTTGGTTGATGCTTCATTTTTTTAATTGAAATGTTTTGATTTTGAAAGCGTTTTACCGTGCCGTTTGAATTGTTTATGTATATGTATATATATAATATATATATATTAATTAAAAAAAAATTCAAATCCAAAAATAAATTATTTAAAACTGTACAATTTAATCTAAAAAGAGACAATAAAATTAGTTTTTTTGAACAAAATTATAAACATGTATAATATTACGAGAATATCATCATCAATCTCACAAGATCATTATATTCTTTGATTGCTCTGAAATTTTAATATAATATATAAATATATCAAGAGACTTCTCGTAAAATTTCATCTCAATCTAACAGTCAAAATAAAAAATATAATTGATATTATAAAATTATTTATTATTTAAAAAAATACTATTTACCTGAAACAAAACTGGCAGAACAAAACTAGAATATTTTGGCCGATATTTAATCAAAAAATCCAAAACATGCCAAAATTTAAACGAAAATAAAAAGCGATACTATTTTGTCTTTTTTTTTAATTGATACAAAACATTTCATTACTCATAATTGTAGACAAGTGATGGTTCCTTCAGAAAAGTACATGGCTCATCCTAGATTTTGCATACTTGTATTGCGAGCTAGCAAGCAAATCTTACAATCACTGCTTCCACATTTTATGTCCAAGATCAGAAAACGAAGCTTGCCTAAGGTTACTCAAAAAGCATTTAAAGACTTCATTCGCTTTCATTTCTTCCAATCTTAAAACAAACAAGGAGCCTTGAGTTCTTTCCCGAACAAGGAGCTCAGCTCAATTTCAGAGCAAAATCCGTTTCTTAACTCGAGGCGTGGCCTTTAACTAGTCATTTCTATTTTCATAACTATTGCAAAGAATATATCAATGGATGTTCTGATACAATCCCCTTGATTTGTTTTCTTTCGAATACCCATCAAAACTCTAACCTATCTTACCAGACACTCCTTTTCCTTTTTTCCTTTTCTTTTCTCCCTTTAAAGAAGTGCGCCCAATATAAGTTCTTTGACATTCTTGGATTACAATGCGAACATGGGGATCATCTTTTGGAATTTTATTTAGCATTACCTTTGCAGATACGTGGCCTCCAGAAGCCAAAAGGGCCTGGTACATCCTGCAAAGCATCAAAGGGAAAAACCCCATATAAGGCCAAGAGTTTGAACCTGAACATTCCATCTTATCGATGCCTGGAACTAACAAATGGGACGAGTCAAGTACCTTAAATAACTAGTAACATTGTAAGGAAGCCCAGCTGCCTGATATTCTTTCCAAATCAATAGAGAATTACCCAAATCCTTGGCATTAACACAAGCAGTAAGGAGAAAATCAAGACATTTTCGTGAAGGTGAAGCGCCAAGCTCATCCTTGATGGCTTGAAGCAAGTCCATGCCAATCTGAACATCTGCTGGCTCTGTCTCAGCAACTTGTGAGAAAACCTACAAAAATAATGATAGTCAAACCAGAAAGCAGGTTTTGTTATGTCAGAACAGTGACTTTTTGTAACTTTAGCTCCATAAATATATAGGTTTACATAACTCATTACAAATCACAGATCAGAAATGAAAACAAAAACCCAACAAGTTCACAATCTGCAACTCACATATTTCAGAGAACATCGCACTAATACAGTCTAATGTATATGAAAGGTTTCTCCGCAACACAATAGTGTCTGAACATCAGTATGCCAAAGGTTATCTATAAATGAAAATGAGACAAATATCTACATTTGAAGAGCTACATGCTATAATAAAGGTGGTCAAGGGACAGCCAATAGCAAACCTCATCAAACAGAACTTCCATTGCCAATTCATCATCAGAGAACCTATGTTTGAGTTGCTTGAGCAAATACACAGCAGACCTAATAAATTAATGAAACATAGCATTAAGCAAAAACCCAAGAAGAAAAAAAGCACAATAGGTCAAGCAGATAGATCATTCAAGAAAGTGGAAGCATGATGTTAGTTTACCTTAAATCCTTATTACAGATACAATATAGGATAACTCTGAAACAGCCATCCACCCAATAATTAGGATCATCCAATTCTTCCAGTAGTTTAAGCAGTCTGCTTTGTTGTCCTTCAGAATCAACGTGCTCCTAAGCAAGTAGAATCTTAGAAAAAAACTCATTTTTGTCCAAAATAAAGGGCGTAAAACATGTATACTCAAAAACCTTACTATAAGGCTTATGACAGCTTTGGGTTCCAGATTGGATCCAGCTTGCTTCATTTCTTCATACACACTGAGGGCATCAGTCATTTGTCCATGTGAAGCAAGAGCTGAGACGAGCACACTTCTAATTTCGTTTAAGTTTTTAATTGGAAAATCTTTGTCCAGGAGTACCTACCACATAGAATTGGATATGTTAAATAACCATAGACAACATAGACTATTCGAATCATAAAGACTGCTAAGTTATATGGGTACCTCAAAAAACAAAATTAACTAAATGGGGAGGAAGCAAATTAATGGTGGGTTTTTCCCCTTGACACAACAAGAAAATTTTATTAGAAGAAATAGAGGGTGGGATCACAAAAAGAAAGACAGGCTTTTGTGAACTTGATGAATGTCAGCTAGAGAGGTTCCTGTCAAACAAGCCATAGGATTGGCAGGGGGATGACAGGGTGGTGGAAGAAGAAGCGTTCACAAAAAAAAAAAGAGTCTACAATTCAAAAGATAGAAAGTGATGAAATTATATTGAAAATCTGTGATGGTAGAGGGAATCTACACACGGCTTACCTGTTTGGCCTTCTCAAATTGCCCACATGTAGCATACGCATTAATAAGTGCCATAAAAATTTGCTTTGATATTTGAATTCCAGCAACCTTCATTTCTTCATAATACTGAAAGAAAATAACCAGATGGCAATCCACAATGTCTTGTGTTTGAGATGTATTGACACTGTACTCTTTTTATTTAGAAATAAAAAAAATGCAAGTTAACAAGTACACAAGAATATGAGCTTCCTTTCATACAGAAAGGGAAACATGACACCTTGACTACAATGCAAGTCTCAAACTACCTTGATAATTTCCTCTTCATTGTTGCAGTTGCTTATCAAATAACTGTAAGATGACGAATCTGGTTTCACATCTGCAAGTTGCATTTGCTTGAGAACCATTAATGCGCCCCTAATGTTTTTCTGAAGAATATTCAGCATAAGAGGAAGACAGTAAAAAACATGAGAGGTTAAGAAGAACAACAAAATCTAGAGTGCAACCTAAGCAGTTTTGCGCATGTATAATATCATATCTGCAACATCAAGTATAAAGGAGAAGCAGCTTAATATTGCATAAAAATGAACGAGCTAACAAATAACGCAAAGTTTACACAATCATAATATTCAAGTGGTTATAAATGAGACCCATAACTACAGGGTAAAGAAAAATATCTGGAATGGTACTAGAGATGAATAAAAGTCCCCATCTCAGCAAAGTGACACTATTACATGAATCCTAATTTTCCATACAATGGAAAATTTTCTGAGATAAATAAATAAATAATGTAGTCCTAAACATATCTAGCAACTAATCCCTAGCTTCTTCAGTAATCTGTAGTAAGGTCATTACAACCCAACAGCTGGGGTCATGAAGAGATAAAAAGCACCACATATCATTGACAACCTTCACCTCCCCCTAAAAGGTGCAACCTCTACCTAATTTTGCACCAAATGTCCATCCTGACCCCCTCTCCCCTTTCTCTCAAGTTTTTAACACATCTAACTAGGCAACTAGCAGTTACACCATGTACAAGTCAAAAAAACATAAAAAATATAATTGCATAAAATGTAACATCCATATTAGCTGGCATGATAATGTAGCAAATAAAGCAGAGCTGCAAAAAATGTCACAAGTTGTGCAATGAGTCAAAACCAACTTGCAGTAAAAATATATATCAAAAAACACATGAGATTGAGCAGGAAGAATATCTTGAGATGTTAAGTTACCTCACGAAAATATCCACCCATTATAGCATTATACATGCTGGCTGTCGGTGCCAAATTCAATTTCTTCAAATCATCGAGCAGACCATATGCACCTTCAAACTGCATTGAATGGGAAGAAATGGAGAAGAATAAATAACCATTGCACATGGGAATATCATTTTGCAGAAGATAGCATAGGAAATGAAAATAAAATTAAGTGCACAGGACAGCAGATACACATGTAGAGAGCAAGCAAGAAAGAGAGCCACTGGCAACTTACATCTTTCATTTTCACACTCAAACTTATCATGCTCCTAAATGTCTCATTATTTGGTGTCAAGTGCAGCTGATAAATCAATGAATAGATTCGCCGAACCTAAACATCAAACAAGGTGAGAAAAGATAGGCATGGAAAAACAATTCAAAAAAATAGTTAGTATAGTAGAATAAAGCCACAAAGAATTTAAACAGAAAATATGATTCATGGGAACTGAACTGCACAGAAAGACAAATGATGTTATTTTGTAAGCGCATCTGCAGCTATTAAGATTTGAGTTCAAATCAAACTCAGTAACATAATCAAACTTGAGTTCAAAGGCCAATTCTGGTGGCCTCAGGTGAGATAAGATCACACACTATGAGACATCAACTGGTGTATCCAAATGACCAATATATATATATTACCAAGATTTGTAGAGTCAACAGAACATACCAAATTAAAATTAAGGCTTTCCTCAGTCGCATTCAATATTGAATGTATCGTGTTTATGGATACAGATAAACCCTCTTTACACATTTGGTCTACTATATCAAGAGCAAGATGCACCTGCATTAAGATGAAAAAATGTAGATCAATTTTATGTATGGAAATAAATAGATAGTATTTTATAAGTTCAATGTGGGCTCTTAAGTAATTCAATCCTTGAACAAGAAGAGAGTACCCATTTTCAACTTTTCAAATGAATAACTACCTGAAGAAGGTAGAACCTTGAATATCTTCTCCCTTTTAGTAAAAAGATTAGGTCATACCTTAAGTAAATTGCAACTGTATACAATGAGCTTCTCATATGAAGTTGAAGAAGGACTCATCTTCAGTATCGTGTGCACGGTTTTGAACTTTGAAACAACATCCTCAACCTACAGCAGGCGGCATCGCATTCAAAGTGTTTAGAAGGCAATTTAAAACAAACCTTTCCAAGAATTGTAATGCATAAAGACATTGAAATGAATTTTCCATAGTGCAAACACTTGAAAATATCCGAGTTCATATGTATTTGTTACGGAATTTGAGACATCAGTTACAGAACAGTTAATATGGTAATTTTGGCCATTAACATATCCAACAACTGTCAAGGCATTGCAAACAAGAGAAATCAACATCATGCCCTATGAAAAGAGAAGTGAAAAGTAAGGACAAAGGAGTGATGTTGTGATGAATAAACAGCCACCTGTGATCAACAAATTGCACATACTTATAGCCACAGTGACAGATAACAATAAAGATATGGCATAATCCAGATGAGGAGCTCTAGAATATAGCACCAGTCTGAATGACATATAGTGTAAATAAATCTTGACATCTTCGTGCTTGCCCAGGTACCAATCTATCTGCATCCCATTCAATGATTACTAATGCCCTCCTATCAATTAAACTGAAGGAAAGATTTAGTCAAAAGTGACTCTCAAAATAGGTCTCCTTGAACTAGAATAGGTCCTATTATGTAATATGTAATCAATCAGACTATTTTTATCAGTTTCACAGACAAAATATGGTTTTCTTCAACAGAACAAGTTATAATAAAAATGGTATCTCCTGAATCTAGACAACATCTAGTGTTTTTTTCAGAATTACATTCTGATAAGCACAGCATAGCCATTTGTTACCAAACTTACAGTTACCATAAGCAAATTATTTTCTTACTCACTAGTTTCCCAATTCATGATCAAACTAAAAGCAAAGTTGGCTCACCACCACCACCTTATTGAACCCAAATTGACAGTAAATAAATAAGCGTATAGAAAATGAAAATCTTGAAACATCATAATACCACTAGTATGCTTATGAATCAATCACAAGCATCTTACTATTAGATATAATTATAAATGCAAAGAACATTCAAGTTCCCCTCAAGTTTATTCAGAATGAGCTTGTTTCAAAGAAGCAAAATGCATCTTAAGCAGTTATGCCTCATAGAATCATGGCCTTGAGGACATTACCAGCAGCATTCATGAGAAGTTCCTCACCGCTAAATTTGGGATGCTAGTAGCATAACTAAAGATGAGAGTTGAAATATCCTCTGCTCCATAATCTGCACTTTATCATAGCAATACATTACAATGCATGTTTTGTTTTCATCAGATCGTATACATTCTCAGTCTCTTTTGGATACCAGAACTAGAGCCTGGTTTAAAATCTTCATTTAATAGGAAAAAAGAAGTGAAAAAGAGGTTCTAGAGATCCCGTATCAGAAGATTATAGGTTCTACAATGTGGTCATTGGAGACAATCCAACTGAAAAAATTCAGGTCTTAGAAGTGATAATTTTTCAAAGAAGCTAGTATGAAAAATGTAGCTATGAAATGATAATTTTAAAAAATGAAGTCTTAGAAAAAAGTTCAAGATGCCAGCACCTTTTATTTTGATTTAGAGAAACAAATCAGTTTCCAGCTATCAATAGGTATTCATGGCCTTCAACAAGTAATCAGTTCAGGATTCTCAATTTCAAATAAATAATAGAATAATTAACATACCACCACTTTTGAGCACCAAAAGGAACTTCTTTGCAAAGGACTCCAATGATAGCCTCCCTAAGGATTTAAAGATACTGGCTAAATGGTTCAACGATGAAAATTTTGTTATATCCATAGTCTCTAACAGCTGCAACAAGTAATTCTTCTGGTCACTTTCACAGAGCGCCAACAAATAATTTTCTGCAACAGGAATAAGATCTTGCAGTTATCACTAATGCCCAATGCACAAAAGTTGAGTGTATTATAAAGGGGGCTCAAGAGAACATGATTTGCCAAAAAAAGTTCCAGACACTCAACATGCTGATTCAAAAACATATGTCAGAAAATAGTTATTTTCTAGGGTAGACCAACACAAAAGGCACATACCTCGTAAACTGATATTATTGTCCCCATCATCAATACATATATAATTGCAAAGTTCTTGAATCTTCTCTTCATCATTGATGCCAATATATAGCAGCATATCATAATAACCTAATCGTGCATTTTTACTAGGATTTGTATCTTTGATAAAGTCAGTGGAAAAATAGAATTCTTCCACCAAACCCTTATCAATTAAGAGTATAAGAAATGGACCATAAGTTTCCTCTCCTATCAAGAAACCCTGCTCCTTCATTGATTTAAAAAGTTGAAGAGCCGCAGAAATATGTTTCATTGCAACACTCTCATCATCAGTTTCCCTGCATTGCTCGATGTGCTTCTTCATCAATGCATTGAACTCTTTCAAACCTGTTTCCCTTCCCAATTTTCCAAATACCTCCATCGCATTATCTGTCCCCAGCTTGTCGGCACATGTATTTACAATTCGGTTAATATGATTGACCTGACTATATGTGAAAACCCATTTTTGTTTCCTTTCACGAGATATGTCTTTACGCAGCATCCCTATATTGTTATTCTTCAATCTTGAAAGCCATGGTATCTCCAAAGCTTTTTTTACAAGTTCCTCATCTTCTGCTTCTTCTGAATCTGGCGTGTTAAATTTCACACCATCTACCAAAAAAATTGAAAATAAAATAAAATGAAAAAACCAATTTGCAAAAAATAATCAAAACCCATCTAACAAAATAATAATAATAATAATAATAACAATAATAATAACAACACAGAGAACACCAATTTGCAAAAAAAAAAATAATGATGATGAAACCCCATTTCTTGAATGAGCCCAGATGTCCAAACTAGAGCTCTAACAACTTAAATATTCTATTAATTTTCTTTTCTTGGCAATTGAAATGAAACAACAACATTCCATTACACAAACCAATTCTTTAGCATCTAATTTTTCTTTCTTTTGGGTACTAAAAATTGCACCTTGTTTCTGATTAATGTAGTAAAAAAATCAAAAACACATACCATTTATAATTTTTGCTATGTCCTGCATTGTAGGGTTTTCTACTGACTCCTCTGCATTAATCACACAAAACAAAACATTAAAATGAAATGTAACAAAATTTTCATTTGTTCAAAAAAGAACAAAAAAAAAAGGTGTACCAAAATTGGACTCTTCTAATTTGAGAGCAGGAAGGCTAGAATTAACTGCAGGTGATGGAGGAGGTTGAGGTTTAGCTTTAGGTTTTTTTTTGGACCCAGAGGAAGTTTTTGGTTTTGGGGGGGGTTTAGAGTGTGTTTTGGATTCGAGATTGGTGAAGAAGCTTTCTAAAGTTCTGTAACCAGCGGAGGCGGTGGAGGTATTGGTGGTTTTGAAACCGGCACGGAAGAGATTACTTAGGCTGTTGGATTTAGGCATGGCATTTGGTGGGGGTGGAGGATTAAGCAGCAGTGGCTTTGTCTTCGAAATGACAAAATGTAAGGACTGAAGAGGGGTTTAGGCTTTCTTGTTTTCGTAACCTCAAGAACACTCTCTTTTTTAGCTCGGAAAATTGAAATTAATTTCTTTGAAGTCAAAAAAAAGTTCTTAAAGACATTTTTTCTCGGTATAAATATTTTTATGTATTTGATAATTGATAGTATAGTAATTGTTGTTTTCAAAGTATTTTTATTTTAAAATTTAATAATATTTTTTAAAAAAATATATTTTTAAAATCAATATATCAAAATAATCTAAAAAATATAACTAATTTTTAACAAAAACGCATTAAAAGCTTTTTAGTTTGTAAGTGCGCCACAACAATTATTTTCTTGTTCACTACATGCCAATTACTTGTTTATCACTAAATAAAAAATAAATTTTGATGTTTGTTGTTGATGTAATAATCATTTTTTATTTAAAAATACATTGAAATAATATTTTTTTAAAAATTTTAATATAAAAATAATATAAAATAAAAAAAAAGATTTATTTTTTTCGAAAATATTTTTAAAATATAAAAATAAACTCACTATTTGTCTCAATATACATTTGGTATACTACTGCCATTAAAGAGAGAGATTTCTTTTGAGAAAAATACAAACACGCTTTAGAGGTGGGAGCTTTTATTTGATTACTTATTCAAGGAGAAATTCAGAAACCTTTGAAGGGAATTGCATGGATTGGTGTTTAAAGCAACCGGGCAGTGCGAAAGCTGCTGCAAATAGATTGTTTTTATAAACCACGCGGTGTCCCAGGCGTTGGCCCAGAGTAATCCACGTTCGCACCGGGTGGGTTTCGAAGGGGTGAAAGTGCTCTCCAAATGGTCAGCTCCATACAAGAAGAGAGTTTGAACCCCTGACCTCTCTTAAGGGACGAGAACGTCCTCACCACTCACGCCAGGACCCCTTGGGTTGCAAATAGATTGTTACCGTCGCTGTTAGAGTTACTACCATCAAGAGGGTTATTTATATATATAAATAATTGTCAACCCGATTTCGAATTCTTGAATCAACCTGCCAGGCCGTATGAAACTGCATAGTTTGTTTCATCTCGGTTTTAATTCCGGCCCTGTTCCCGGAAATTCCGGCCAAAATCGGCATCGAATCGTCTCGGTACTCATTCTAGAAATTCCGGCCAAATTCCGCCGAAAACGCCTCGCTTCGTTCCCGGGTGTGCCATTCCAACCTTTCAAAATCATCTCTTTTTTTTATCTTTTTTTGGAACTTTTTAGATATGTTTTCTAATTTTGAGATTATGTTTGTTTGACTTTGTGTTTATATTGTATAATTTAAAGTTAATTTATCTTGAATTTTAATTATGCTTGTTTAATTAATATTTTAATTAATTATATATATATATATATAAACAATATAACTCTGAAACGGCACGACGAAACACTAAAAAACCGGAACGTTCTGTTTCAATAGAAAAACCGGAACGGCGATCAGAATAACGACCGGAACAGTATTGACAACTATGATATAAATAGCAACCCGATTTTCGAATTCTTGAATCAACCCGCCAGGCCGTATTAAATTTTACTGCTACGGCTTGACCTTTTAATAAAAGCCCTTAACTGCTCAAGCTGAGTTTTATGGTCCTTGCTAACAAGGTGTGATTGATGATGTAAACTCAATCTGCAAAGATAAAAAAAGGGCAACTCACTAGCATCATCGACTGTAGCCACCAACCGCTTTCACACGCATCTATTATTTATGTTTACACTTAAAGACTATTTTATCAAGCTTTTCATTTTGCGTACAAAAAGAAAGCTTAGATAAAGTGAATTAGAGGGGAGAATATTAGAGAGAAACACCGGAGAGGAGAAGGGATTAAACTTGAGATTGTTGTTGAAATAAAATAGTATATTTTATCCCCTCTTAGTGTTTTGATATTCTCTATGAGTGTTTTGAAACCACCACCAGCTGGCCTCTCCCCCATCAGTGATTACATAAAAATGATGTGAATGTACTGATTGTGAGTCGAGCTAATAGGATATGAAAGTCAGATTGCATGCCACACAACAAACCCTATATATGTCTAATTTGCAGAAAATTTGAAGCCAGAACATCAGTCCTGCTTAATGTGACAAACAATTTTGGAATTACATATCTTGGACCATTGTCGGG
>CM055342.1:7137618-7233142 GCA_029228605.1 Salix koriyanagi
CCCTCAAGAGTTGATCCGGAATCCACCGGAAAATGAGATAAAATCTCGGAATTGTATTCAATATTTGGGAATTCATCAAAAGTACCGTAAAACAAAGCTTACATTGTTTATTTATTCTAATTGAAATAAACTGATTAATTATAGCTATTGAATGCTATTTAAACTCAACGTTTAATATTCAGCATCTCTTCGTCTTCACGTCTTCACCATGCACCTGTCAATTTGTTCTTCAATTTCCCCTGCCAAGCGTTCTGCGTCAGACTCCTCTTCTTTGAAAGAACTCGCCTCTGAGTTATCTTCAGAATAAAGGGCTTCATCTTCATGATACTCATACAAATCGGCAACATTAAAAGTGCTTGAAATTCCCATAGACGCAGGCAGGTCAATGATGTATGCATTATCATTGATCTTCCTTAAAATCTTGTAAGGTCCATACTTGCGCGGCTTCAGCTTGCTGTAGGTTCCAACAGGAAATCGTTCCTTTCGGAGAAACACCATCACATAATCTCCTTCACTGAAAACTTTAGCTCGCCTATGCTTGTCTGCAGCAGCTTTGTAGTTAGCATTGGTTTTCTCCAGCTTATTTCGAACTTCCTCTTTAACCTCAATAACATCTTTAGCCATATGTTGAGCACTTATACTAACTCCATGAGCTTTTGGAAGTTTAACTAAATCAACAACATGGTTAGGAACTGAAGTATATACCAAAGCGAAAGGAGACTTTCCTGTGGCACTATGAACTGCATTATTGTAAGCAAACTCCACTTGCGGCAAGGCATTATCCCACTTCTTGGATTTATCGGTGCAGACACTTCGAACCATGTTGCCAAGTGATCTATTAGTCACCTCCGTCGGGCCATCTGTTTGTGGATGTGCTGTACTGCTCCGCTTCAAGGTGGTACCGAAAAGCTTCCATAGAGTAACCCAGAAATGACTCAGAAATTTGGTGTCACGATCGGATGTAATAGTTTTGGGTACACCATGCAAACGCACCACCTCTTTGAAAAATAACTTAGCTATATGAGTAGCGTCGGAAGTCTTTCGGCAAGCTATAAAATGTGCCATTTTAGAGAACCTGTCAACCACAACAAACACAGAATCAACCCCACTTTGAGTTCGAGGGAGCCCCAACACAAAATCCATAGACAAGTCTTGCCAAATATCGCTAGGAACTGGTAAAGGCATATAAAATCCAGTATTTTGAGACTGTCCCTTCGACACTTGGCAAACATAGCAGCCTCTCACAATTTTGCCAACATCCTTCTTCAACTGAGGCAAAAAATAACGTTCCTCAATTCCGGCGATGGTCTTGTCTCTTCCCAGGTGTCCGCTTAAACCGCCCCCATGAATATCTCGAATAAGCTTCTCCCGTAAGGATGAGCTTGGAATGCATAGTCTGTTGCCTTTAAACAAATACCCTTCTCTCAAGTGGTAGTCTAAAACAGGTTGATTCTGAACACACTTCCCCCAAGTGTCTTTGAAATCAGGGTCAGCTTCGTATAACTCCTTTAGAAATTCAAATCCCACAATCTCTTGTGCTAAAGTAATCAACAGGTTTGCTCTCCGGCTTAAAGCATCAGCAACCCGATTGAGAGATCCAGATTTATGCTTAATCACAAAAGGAAATTTCTGAAGAAAAGTGGCCCACCTGACATGCATTTTACTTACACTCTTCTGGCTGTTGATAAACTTTAAGGCTTCATGATCAGTGTAGAGAACAAATTCTCGTTGCACCAGATAATGCTCCCATTGCTTCAAGGCACGAACAACTGCATAAAATTCTTGATCATAAGTACTCCATTTTTGACGGGCTTCACTTAATTTTTCACTGAAAAATGCTACTGGTCTTTTTTCTTGAGACAACACAGCTCCCACCCCCAATCCACTCGCATCACATTCGACTTCGAATATCTTTTCGAAGTTGGGAAGGGCCAAAACTGGTGCCGTGCTAAGCTTTTCTTTAATCAGTGCAAAACTTTGATCTTGGACTTCACCCTAACGAAACTTTCCTTGCTTAAGACATTCGGTCATAGGGGCTGCAAGGGTACTAAAGTTCTGTACAAAGCGCCTGTAAAAGGTAGCAAGACCATGGAAACTACGTAACTCACTTACAGTCTTTGGAGTTGGCCATTCTCTGATTGCCCGCACTTTGTCCTGATCCACATGAATTCCATCTTCGCTAACAATATACCCCAAAAATAGCAGTTTATTTGTAAGGAAAGTGCACTTCTTCAAATTAATATAAAGCTTATTCTCTTCCAAAACATCTAGAACCTGTCTTAATTGCACCAAATGTTCTGCTTTGCTTTTACTGTAAATAAGGATATCATCAAAATACACAACTACAAATGATCCAGTAAAAGGACGTAAAACCTGGTTCATGAGTCGCATGAAAGTGCTCGGTGCATTTGATAATCCGAATGGCATCACCAACCATTCATAAAGACCCTCCTTGCTCTTAAATGCCGTCTTCCATTCATCCCCCGGTTTAATTCGAATCTGGTGATAGCCACTGCGCAAATCAATCTTCGAAAACACCTTGGAACCCTCTAGGACATCCAACATATCCTCCAGCCGCGGAATTGGAAATCTGTATTTGATAGTGATTTTATTAATAGCTCTACTATCAACACACATTCGCCAGGTGTTATCCTTCTTCGGCACTAGCAAAACAGGAACTGCACAAGGACTCATGCTCTCACGAATAAATCCTTGTTTCAGCAGCTCTTCAATCTTCTCCTTCAAGATCACATTTTCCTTCGGGCTCATCCGGTAATGGGGGAGATTCGGAAGGCTTGCTCCAGGGACTAGATCAATCTGATGTTGGATATCTCGCATAGGTGGAAGTTGTGCTGGTAACTCTTCAGAAATCAAATCTTCATACTCGCTCAAAATTGATTGCACCTCGTCTGGAATGTGACTTGAAACAGCATCTGTCACCATAAGCCCCTTAAAAACAATTGGATACATAAATCCAACTTCTTTAATACTGTCTTCAAACTCACTACGCTCCTCGGAAATAGCTAGAAAATTTGAACTCCCAATTTGTGGTTTTTCTAACTTTCCAGATGGGTCAACAGGAGCAAGTGCAATTTTATGAGAACCCCACTCAAAGATAAACACATTATCACGCCCTTTGTGGGTAGCATTAACATCAAACTGCCAAGGCCTTCCTAGTAAGATATGACTAGCATCCATTTCAATGATATCACACCAAATCTCATGTTTGTAATGCTTACCAATAGAAAGAGGAACCTTGCATGCTTCTGTCACTTTTACCGATGGTCCTCTCTTCA
Source organism: Salix koriyanagi (assembly GCA_029228605.1). NCBI lineage: Eukaryota > Viridiplantae > Streptophyta > Magnoliopsida > Malpighiales > Salicaceae > Salix > Salix koriyanagi. The sequence goes on from CM055342.1 coordinate 7,140,915, forward strand.
CCCATCCTAGCATATAAGGATTCTTATGCTTCTCAGCTGGAAGTTTTAAATGATCAACCAGCTTTTTGTGACACAAAATTCTCACAACTGCCACCATCTATAATCAACGTGCACACCTTGTTGTCAACGTAACACAAAGAACGAAATATGTGGTTCCTCCCGCTCTTCTTGCTTAGGCGACAAAAGAGCTCTTTGTAGCACCAGTCGAGCACTTCGTCTTCTTCCAAAGCAAGCACGCGCCATCATCAAACTTACCACCTCATTGTTATCTTCATATGCAAACTCAGCCCCATCATAATCTTCATCATAATCTCCACTATGATCATCGCCTTCGTTGATTCCTTCTACAAGGTTTGCTTGCTTCCGTTTTTGGACAATTATTTGATCGGTGGCCAGCTGGAAACACCTGTAGCAAACATCACCAGTTGCTCTAGCGTATGGGCCATGGTTTGGTCTCTGATTTTGATTCTGACTGAGATCAGTGTTCTGGCTGCTCTCTCCTTTGTAATTCTGCCCTTTATAATTGTTTCTTTGCATCGGCTGGATCTCTTTCTTTTCCCTGTGAGGAACATAAGGGTCTGCTGCCTTCCTCGGGTAAGTATGGTTGTTGCTATAGTTTGTTTTCTTTTCTTTAAGTTCACGCTCCTTCAGTCCTTCCTCTAAATGTTGCGCCTTCATAGCCATATTTTGAGCCTCATGGACATCCCAAAAAACTTGTAACCCGATTCGATCCTGGATTGATGTCGTCAATCCATTGACATATCTTGATACCGTCTGCCCCTGAGTCTCACTCAATGAATTTCTCTCTGCCAACCGTAAGAATTCATCAGTGTAATCTTCAACGGTTCTGCTTCCCTGGACACAATTATGATAAAGGCGATATAGATGCTGCTCATAATCTACTGGAAGAAAACGGTCCATCATCAATTGTCTCATCCTTCGCCATGTCCTCGACCCGGGTTGTTTGGCTCGCCTCGCCGTGATTTCTGTAAATTATCCCACCATACAGCTGCACTCCCTTTCAAACGAAAAGCTGCTATCTTAGTCATCCTCTCCTCTGGTATTGACATAATCTCAAAGAATCTCTCTACCTCCACAAGCCAATCTAAAAATCCTTCAATGGATAGATGACCATTAAAATAAGGGATATCACCTTTCATCCGATAATCTTCAATGGGTTGTCGATTATGTTGATTAGCAACAAATGCGTTTCTGGGGCGTTCTATCTCCTCCTCAGAATCCGATTCAATCTCCTCCCGTTGACGACGACCTTCACGGTTGCCTCTGGCACCACCACGTTGGTTATCTTGTTCATTGTTGTTGTTTCCCATGTTGAGAAGCAGTTGTCGAATTTCTTCAACGCTTGTAGCAAGCGCGTCAAACTCTCTCCCCGGAAACCGGTTCCCCCACCGTGAAGGGGGTAGATCATTGTTTGGGTCATTCGCCATCGAGCCAAGGCAAACCTGCTCTGATACCAATTGACGCAGCAAGAAAATCAAAAGAGGGATCCTCACGTTCACCCTCAAGAGTTGATCAGGAATCCACCAGAAAATGAGATAAAATCTCAGAATTGTATTCAATATTTGGAATTCATCAAAAGTACCGTAAAACAAAGCTTACATTGTTTATTTATTCTAATTGAAATAAACTGATTAATTATAGCTATTGAATGCTATTTAAACTCAACGTTTAATATTCAGCATCTCTTCGTCTTCACGTCTTCACCATGCACCTGTCAATTTGTTCTTCAATTTCCCCTGCCAAGCGTTCTGCGTCAATGAACTTCCCAATCACATAATAAATCTCGGATTTCCAGGAACGGGTTTGATTGATGAAAAAAAGATCATCATTTACCATTGTCATTCATGTCTCTGCAGAATCCTGTGGAGCAGTATATAATGATGTATCCTCTGAAGAATACACAAAGGGTTTTGCGATTTAGTCTTTAAGGGACATGACATGATGATAAAAAATTTGAGATCTGTCTTTGTAAATTTTTAAATTCAAGTTAGGACGTGTTTACTTTATAAAAGCTTAGGATAGTTGGGGTTTAATTCATTTAAACTGAGCTCATAAAAAATACCTAGAGAGATGAGGTTTGAATCGAATAAAAAAAAAGTTTTGCAATTTATGTGCAGTGGCTGGGGCTACTATACATTAGAGGAGTTATACTTGGGTTGAGTTTGTGTTCATTATTATTGTATCTAATCTATTTTTTTGTAATTTGATAAATTATATATTTTATTTTTTAATTCGAGCGAGTTAAATATATCAAGTTGGGATATTTCTTTTATGTGTGTTATAGATATTCACCAATATCAAATTCCTCCTTTCTCCTTCTGTTTTTAAAGTCAATTATTGATTCCTGGAAAACACTTACTGTTATTAGCACCGGTGAGAAAAGATTCTTTATTGTTTTTTCTTTTCTTGTCAGCTATTGATTCCTCCATTCATTTTTTTTCTTAAGCCAAGCTTGTTGTTACACATAAACAAAAGCACCCACGAATAGAAGGTTTTAGTGACCAGAATTTTTTATTTTTCTTTAACTTTATGATATTACACTGGGATGCTTGAAGTCTAGCTTTTCGTTAAACCAGATACTTAAATTTGTTAGAGAATAATATAAATTATATTTTAGGGATCTTATTTAATAGTTTAAGTTTTTAAGATGAGATGGTTCATTGACATGGTATCAGAGTCTTGCTGACCCAACAGTCACAAGTTCGAATCTCATCACCCTCATTTTATTTAATAAAAATCAAGCACAAGGTAGGGTGAAATTATATGTAAAGTTTCAAGTCCCAAACAACTTTCACTTGAAAGGATGTGTTAGAAAAATAATATAAATCATATTCTATGACCTCACCTAACAACTTAAACTTTTTAATTGATATAATTCTTAAAATAACTACCAGTCCATCCCTGTTTGTTCAAATTCTTGCTACCAAAAAGGGAAAAAAAAAACCCTTCTGTACACCATTATTCTACCTGGTTGAAAGTGAAGTCTAGACTCTAGATTACGTAAATTTCAAACCCACCAGTCGCACAACAGGACACTTTTTTTTTTCTTTGGCCTGGAGCGGTGGACAAGACTAGCACTATCTCATCATCCTGCTCTTTCTGATAGAGATGAAGTAAGATTAAGTATTTATTTTACATTGTATTTCAAAATATTTTTTAAAAATAATAATTTTTTTATTCTAAATTAAGGTGTTTTTAGATATTTTAATATGCTAATATTAATAATAATTTTTTAAAAAATAAAAAAAATATCATTTTAATACATAAAAAACACTTTCAAAAAATAACTTAACCTCACGGCACTTAGTAACATTTAGCGAGGTATGCTTTAAACATTAAACTTAAGAAATTCATTGCAGCTCTCATGTTTTACCAGGATCTAACGTCAGTGAGTCATGCACAGGATTATCATGCTTTCACTTTAGATAGCAACTTCGTGAAGTTTTACCATGCCGTTTCGGAGTTGTTTTATTCTTATATAATTATTTAAAAAATATAATTCAAATTCAAGATAAATTAATTTTAAATTATATAATAAAAATAAAAAGTCAAACAAATATAATCTAAAAATTAGAAACATCTCTAAAAATCGTCTATTATTTAGTCTATCACAACTATAGATAAACACGAAAAACAATTATTTAAATTTTTGTTTTTAAATTGTTTTTTATGGAGGTGCGGGGGGGTTTCAATTTAATTTTTTGATGACAAAAAACAAAAATATTAAATATAATTTTTTTTGTAAAATCAAAAATAAAGCAATAATTTTATTTTTTTATAATATATATATTTTTATAATTTTTATTGTTTTAATTTTGGTTTTCGTATTTTCAATATATCTCGTAAACAATAATATATATATATATATATATATATATATATATATAATCAATTATTATTTAAAGAGTTTAATAATAAAAAAATCAATTTGATTTTGATGGATAGAAAAAAGCAACAAAGTCATAAATGGGACCCACAAAAGAAGCCTTCTTTTGAGGTTGAAATGGTATCGGTGAAATAATACCGGCATGTATCGGCAGTATTTGATTTAAAATTCTGAAATTTAAATTGAGATAAAAATAATATTATTTTGTTTTATTTTTTTAACGGGTACAAAATGATCAAAATAAAACGAAACTGAAAACATTAGGATCTGACGTCAGCGAGTCATGAACAGGATTATCATGAGCATATTGTACTCTAAAAAGTCTATATCATATCTTTAACGAGGAAATTGGAATCTAATGCAAGCAATGCAACTATATCCTTCACAAATCACCATTTCATTGCTTAAAAGAGTAAGAAAATGAGTCCCCCCCCCCAAAAATGAGCTTCCAACAATCATGGCTATGAGACCCAACCGGGGGTCAAACAAGCCCAGGACTCGAGTCAAGAGTTGACTCTTAAATGGGTGAGTCAACCCACGATATGAAGTCATTTTGGTAGAAAAAAGTTCCTAATAAAATCTGGCCTGGACCCAATTCAATAGGTTGCTAAGTTGACCCATCGTGAAGTTTTATCATGGTTTCCAGTTATGTGAACCATTCATCAAGCAAACCATACTGTCTGAAATAGAAAATAAAAATATCAAGCAAGCTTAGCAATTCAGACCCTCATTCTGATGTAATCATCACCTCAGAAATAAATAAGGAGACTGCAGTCCACAAGTTGAAGCATACACTCACTCCAATAATTGATTAGCTCATAAAGTTGACCATTCTAAAAGAAAACAGGTGGAGATATTTATAAGCTGCATGTTTTGGCATCTGGTAGCAGAACAAACCAGCAATTCACTCACCAGAAATGGAAAGTTGTGTGCTTCAATACATCACTAGCAAACCAATCACGAGATGGTCAAATCGATTTCATTACTACGAAGTAAACCGCAACTTCCATGTATGAATTGCAGATACAATCTGTTAGTGACAAGAACAAGAACAAGAACAAAATTCCAAGAAAGTAGAAGCAATGGCATCTAAAATCACCAAAAACTAAGCAAACCTGAAACCAAGAACTCAACTAAAAAGACTCCCATTTGGCCCATAATAGCTCCTAATCTTGTTTGCATTAGACTTGAGCTTTACATCTTTGGGGTAGACTTTAATAACGGTACCATTGACTTCAATATTAGCCCCTACCTTGATCTTGTCCCTCTTAGTTTTGAACATAAGAATCTTGTACCTCACTGAAGTAGCCAAATCCACCCTGAAAAACGCCGTCGACCCATTTACCGGAATCGCCTGGATAACCACCTCCCGGTTGATATTTGGAATGGTAAAATTCTTTCTAGCCTTCTTTTTATGCCCCTGATAAAACTTTGGAACAGTGAAATTCCCAATAAAATGGGACCTATTTGAACTGTCGAAAAATGTAACGTTTATAGGATCGTAGTACACACCCTTGTCTTTGTTGGTGTTTTTAAGCCTAAGCTCAAACTCAAGGGTAGTCGTAAGGTTTGGGGAGTTGAAGGTTTGGTTCAGGGGAATATAAAATTTGCTAAGTAGACAATCAGGTGATGAAGTACGTAAGCTGAGCCACATAAAAAGTGACGTTAGCCCTAAAGTGAATATGAATCTACAACAGCACATACAGCAGCCACCACCACCACCGGTATCCGGCATGATGAGGTGGTTTTCCGGCGAGGCTGAAAAGGGTTTGAAGTAACGGTGGAGGAGATCAAGAAGAGGGAGAGATTGCTTTGTCTGCGTAGAGAGAATAATTGTAGTTGTGGTCCTTTCCCCCCCTCTTTTTACCCTTTTTTTATAAAGGGAAAGGAGTTGAGGGGACACGGCGCACGTTGTAGCTCTCTGTTGTTGGTTTTGAGATGTGCTAAAGGTACATGCAGGTCGTTTAGGTTATACTAGTTAAAATGCTCTTACTGTATTTTTATAATTATTGAAGTTAAAATAATTAATAGATTTTGTTAGTTTAAAAATAAAATATAACATTTATACATGTAAATTTTCAATACAATAAAATGTATTAACACACCCTATTATAACAATAGCAACATCGAAGACTTAACATCTAAAAATATCATTGCTATTATTGCCAATAAAAATTATTAAATTACCATGGGAAAAAAACTCAAAAACATTAATAAAAGAACAAATCAAAAAATAAAAATAAAATATTAGCTAAAAAAAATCATTTTACTTGAAAATAAAAAAAAAGGAACAAAGGGAAAAAAATAAGAATATCACTTTTATTCTTACTATTATTACTAAAATAATAAAAATTATTAAATTAGCCCAAGGAAAACAAACTAAAAACATTAACGAAAGAGGAAGCACAAAAAAAACTAAAAATTATTATTATTATGGGAAAATAAATTTAATAAAAGAATAAAAAACCCCAAAAACTTTAACAACAGAGCAACTAAAAAATATAAAAATGATAAAAAAAAACAAAAGAAAGAACAAAGGAAAATAAAAATAATATCAATTTTCAAATGATCATAAACACAAACTAAAATTTAATAACAATTTTTAAAAAAAAATGTTATCTCAACAAAAGAAAAAATATATAAACATTTAAAACAAAAATTAAGAGCACATATATATAAACATGGACAAAAATATAGACTATTTAAGAAATATAAAAAAAGAATTAAAATAAAAATTAAAAGTATAAGGACCGAAATGAAAACCAAATATATTATCAATTTCAATCAAAGGACAAAATTGAAAAAACAAATCTTCTGTACTGAAATATTAAGGCAATTCAAAGCAATTAGGAAATTAAAAAAATAAGGACTGAAATGAAAATGTAATATATAATCAATTTCAATTGAATGACACAATCAAAACAAAGCAAAACTTATATAACAGAAATAAGGATTACACAACACAATTAAAAGAGAAGGGATTGAAATGAAAAAACCATAAAATCGGGGGGTTGACTTGTAGTTTAGGGTGAAGGAGAGAGAAAAGGGGGGGAAAGTTCAACCGCTCACCGCCTCATCTACAACTACCGTATGAAGACACACGCCACACCATGAGGAAGAGGACACGACGGCGGATTCATGAAAACACCGGATTGTCATTTTTGGATGATGTTAGCCTCCGAACGCGCCTCTCGAAGAGGGCATGAGGTCGAATATTGTCAACCGCGTGTGTCACACGTGCCCACAGTATCTGGAGAAAAAATTAAAAAATAATAGTCAATTACCGTAACAGCCCTATAGTCATTTCTTCAATTTTATCTTATCGGGGGCATATCCGTATTTAGCCATTTTGCAAAAAATATAAAATTTCAATTTTGTCTGATTTTTGTCTTTTTCAAGAGATAAAATAGCTATTTTACTGTGCAATAAAATATAAAAAATAAATAAACCGGTGACCCGAACCGAAGCAGACCAAAAATATGTAATTACCGTGGTACCCCTCCAAACAATTGCCCTTTTTTTGACTTTTTCTAGGGACAAAGTAGTTATTTATTATACAAAATTAAAAAATTAGTAAATCAGCAAACTAAACGAGCCGAACCAACCTAAACCGGTTCATAAATTGAGCAACACTATTATAATCTACAATGAATTATCTCATAATAAATAATACTGAACCATGATCTCTTTTAGTATATAGTATAATAATATATCTTTGCCAATGGAGTCTCAGGTTGGTGAAGGAAATGAAGGAGTTTGACTATATTAGCCAATGAAGTTGCAGTGCAGTGAGAGGAGTACATGCGTGGCATGTGAGTGGAGTGTTGCTCTCTTCCTGTTAAAGATCTCAGCTACAATCTGATTGATCATCAAATGCCACCCACGCTCTGGCCCTACTTGGCGTCTTAAACAGGGTGTTTGGAGGTTAAATAGATTATTTTTTAGAAAATATATTTTAATATTAGTATATCAATATAATTTAAAAATACTAAAAAAATAAATTTTAACAGAAAAAACACATTTAATCTCAATTTAAAAAACCATAACTCATAGTATTAATTGATTATTAATATATCTCACTATGAAATACAAGGTGTTATATTAATTAGAATAAAATATTTATTAGTTCAAAAGATACATTATATAATTAAATTTAAGATCCTAATATTGATTTCAATTATGGTTATGATTGACAAATTGTTTTAAAAGTTAATGATAAAATCAAATTAGATCGAAAAGATAGTTTTGCTCTCATGAATAATAAATATAAATATAGATAAATGTTTTTGTAAAAAACAATTGTTAAAAACACTAAGGAAATGTTTAGAATTAAAATTAAACTTATTTTTCATCAAAATTTAAATTGTCGAGGTAAGAGATAACGAGACAGTGTTAGGCTTTTTTGTATGCCAAATTTTTTTCCTTCTGTACATAGAACTATCAATAAAACTCAACTACAAATAGTATGTGGATAGGTTTAAACCTATAAATAATAATTGATATTTATTTTGATGATAAAATGTAGACGTAAAGTATAATGAACTTACTATATTTTAGAAGAAAAATGATAATTTTTCAAATCTTAGAAGAAAAAGAAAAATAAAACAATGTATAAGAGCTTTTTTTGTAATAATTTAAAATGGATCTAGGTGTTTTAACTTTTATGATCTTTGAGATCTTAAATGACTTTGATCTATGTTTTAAAGAATATTTTATTTAAACAAATCAAAAGGGTTATCTTATAAATACTCAATGAGATTATCCCACCAAAAATAAGGTAGAGAATTTCCTGCATAGACATTTTATCCTTGCAAATAATGACAAATAGTTTTGATCACCAAATCATATTTGTACTAAAATCTTTTGAAGATACATTTAGTCAATTTGAATCATTTGTTTATTTAATCAGAAAGGACCTATAAAGGTGCAAAATGTAGACTGTGTTGATTGTTATGAAAAAAACTTGAGCTCAGAAAGGAATCTAAGTTTTATGGACTAGAAACATTGTTGTCAAACATAATTAATGTTCTAAGAGTTCTTGTTTTGACTTGGATCTGGTCAATTTACCTTTTTAAAAGAAAAACAAGAAACGAAGTCCACAAGGCCACACAAATTAACAAGGTCCTTATGTCTTACAAGCTCTTAACGTAATATAAGAAGGTAATGGGCTAGAAGTAGCCCACTTTCACTGATTTCTGTTTCTACGACATTTTACAGGAGGGGAAGTCCTCTAGCTTGGCTATTATAATCTGTAGATACCTGGAAAAAAACATAGACTCTAGCTTAGATTGTTCATCCTTGGACTCCATTGCTTGTCCCTTCGCCTCGATCTGTAAGAAGATAGAATGTCAGACTGGACCGAAATCAGCACAGTGAGGAAAATATATATGGTTTGAAGTCATCAGGAATCTGAAACGAGCTTCAACCAAGCCTCGGTGTTTGTTTTTGTGTTTTCTTTTGCCTTGTCAATTGTCCACTTTCAGTTCCGATCAGTAGTCCAGGCTTCACTTCAACAGCACTGAAGCCTAGGATCGTAGTTCAGATCAGACATCTTGAAAAATATTAATACTAGCTAGTTACAATAAATTAATTAATTTTTCGAATTAAAAAAAAGACGGGTAGAAAAGGGATATGTTCCTGGTTTGAAAGGATTAAATTTTACTTTAAAAACGTTTCAGAGATAGATTCATGTCCCTTGTATGTCTTTCCATTTGTAGAAATAATATATAGTTGAGCTTCATGCATGCCTGTTAGTAGCAAGGTTATCAATTATATTTCGGTTTGTACTTTGTTTTTTCAATTAAAATAGAATGTTTAGATTTCGAAGTATTTCGGCGCTCTGTTTCAGAGTTGTACTTGTATATATATATATATATATATATATATATATATATATATATATATATATATTAATTCATTTTTTTTATTTCAAATCCAAAAATAAAATTATTTAAAGTTGTGCAATTTAATCTAAAAAAACACAATAAAATAATTTTTCTGAACAAAATTATGAACTTGTATAATATTACGAGAATGTTATCATCAATCTCGCAAGCTCATTACATTATCTGATTACTCTGAAATTTTAACATAATATATATAAATATGTCAATAGACTTCTCATAAAATTTCATCTTAATCAAATAGTCAGATTAAGAGATATGATTAATATTATGATATTTATTATTTAAAAAAAAACATTAGTTGGCCGAAACGAAACGAAACTGAAATATGGGTGAAATTTTCAGAACAGGCTGAAATTTTAAATAAGATAAAAATTGCATCGTTTTATCTTATTTTTTTAATTGGTACAAACGTTTCGGCCGAAACACTAGTTAGTAGCACTTATTTTAAGTTCTCCTGAAAACTTAAAACGATCAGCAGTGAACGCACACACACTAAGAACTCCTCAAAAAGAACATCAGAAATTAAGGGAAATGATCGCTGTTGAGAATGAGAGGGAGAGGGATCTAAAAAAGACAAAAAGGAAAAAAAAAAAGGGAAAAAAAAGGGAAGGGAAAAGAGCCAGTGTTGGGTCTTGTCATGTCTTCATGAAAAAGTATGGACGATAGATCGATGTTGGACTTTTCTCAAACCAATAGTTATTGATCTCGAGCAAGTAAAAGGTGTAGTTTTCCTTTGGCAGGGCTCAGCGAGGTTGGTGTTTTTTCTTTTCAGGTTTCCTGGATGCTACGAGTTTCATTTTCTCCCCAACAGAGGGGAGCTGTCTAGGGTTGCAATCTGCAGGTTATGGACAAATGTCAACTAACTCTGGGGTCAAGCTTGTCGCATTGGTGCGGTAATAAGCAGACAAACCTAACCTAACCTAACCTTGCAGCGGTATATCTCTAATAATTCTTGCAGGACATAGAGTTCGACAAAGAAAATTTATTATTATCCAACCAAAATGATGAAGTATACACTGAGGTTCTATGGACCTCACACGATGGTGGTTAACTATGATTCTTTCCACCTGTGCCAGTGCTTTCACTTCTACCCTTTATCATTTTGGATCTTAATTTTTTTCCCCAGTAACTTGATGAAATGTTAAAATTGAAAACATTAGATTACGTTAGGGTACAAATGATTTCAAGAACTAGTAAAGTTAAGGATAAATGCTCTAGTATTGGTGAGGGGTAAAATTGTAGAGAAAAAAAGGAAGGGGTATGATTTCTAATGATATTTCAAATAAATAACTAAAGGTTATGATTTCATTATCCGACCATGTGGGACTATATTAATAAACAAAATTAACCTGGGATACAGTGCAACTGGTAACATCTATCTAGTTTCTCTTTAACCTATTCAAATGCTTGACATGAAGCTATTTTTCTTGTAAATAATAGTAAATTGATTGACCTTTCTCTTATGAGGTCAAATGCGGGTGATCTGCGAGGTTTTATTAGCCTGTCGGGCTAGAGCCTAGTAGTCTGTCGGCTAGAGACTAGAAGGACTTGCGAGTTGAGAGTGAAAACATGTATATAACCCACCAAACCCCAGGTACGTGACACACTTGAAATCACGCTGGCTTTTGTGCTGGAGTTAGGCCAAAATGGTGGGGAATTTGTGCTCTGCTGTGCAAAGAAGAAATCAAACCATACGTGGAACATGAGAGTTGCCTTTCAATCGATGATGGTACAGCTTGTGGACAAAATTCACAGGAAATCATCTTTAATTGAATGACGTCTCACTTTTGAAGCTAAGGAACTGTCCTTGAATATGGGGATGAAAGCAATTGTCTGGTGGTGTCTTCCAAATTAAGTAATTATTTCTTGGAAAATCATTTGCGGGATTAATTTATACAAATCATAGTAAGAGGTTCGACGCATCTAAGTTGCAGGTTTGTATCCTTCTATAAATCTCTGGTAAATTTTTTGGAATGAACTCAACCGAAGTGTTTGGTGCTTTCAGATTTTACAAGTAGATTTGTTTTATAATGCCACCAACGAGTGGTTTAACGATAAGTGAGATGAGTGGTTTTGTAATATATCATAGTTAATATCTTGTTACACCAAGCTTGAGCTTGCTTGGTGTTTTGGAAATATTTACTGAGAGCTTAATAATCTCATATTTTTGACCGAAGTCTGACATGTTTTAGCATGTTAGCTGTACATCTCAACTAAAAATTTAAATTACTAGGTAAAGTTTAAAAATATGATTTATAATATTATCTAACACACACTCTCAAGTGAAAGCTCTTTGACTTTGAAACTTGCACATACTTACACTACTTTGTGTTTTATTTTTATCAAATGAAACGAGGGTGATGAAATTCGAACTCGTGATAGTTGCGTCAACGATGTTCTAATATCATGTCAAGGAATCATCTCATCTAAAAGCTTAAACTATTATGTGAGGTCCCGAAATATAATTTATATTATTCTCTAATACCAACTCAAAGACTTAAGTCCAAAGCTTAGGAAAACCCCTTCCTATTTCAAACAAAAGAAAGAAAAAATATTTTATCGATATAGTTTAGAAATTGAAATTACTAATTAACTTGCAATTTAAATAATCGAAATTAACAGCACTATATATATATATATATATAGGAGGAAACTTCTATTTAACTAGTTCTATCTTGAGATTTTCCAGCACACATATGGGCTCGTTCACAGAAGAAACCTTGAGACCCCAACTTTGTCACCAGTAGCCTTAAGATCCCTTTGAATTTGCATCATAAACTCTCTGAATGTGAACTCCCTATACATCGATGGCTTGATGCAACTCTTGATCACAGTCTCGTAAGTGGGGCAATAGAAAAATGCCAAGGAAAGCCTTTCGACTTGTTGGGGAGCAAGCACCCGATGCTTGATGCTTTTGTAAACATCATTGCTCAGTGCCTGGATTTTAGTAAACACAAACATGAATTAAATATGCAACCGAATTAAAAGGGAACACCAAGGAGGTATAAAGGGAAAGCTAAAAAATTCAATACCTAAGAGGCTAACTATAGTATATTTTGCTCCATTCTTTGATTTTTTAGGTTTAAACTTCATTATCTAAAAGTTTAAGTTGTTAAGTAAGACACCGGAATATGATTTATATTATTCTCTAATACACTCTTTCAAAGTGAAAGCTTTTTGGGTTTGATGGTGATGAGATTAAAACTCGTGATCGTTGGGTCAATAAGGTTTTGATACTCATATTAAAGAATCATCTAACCTAAAAATTTAAGTTGTTAGATGAAGCTCTGAGACATAATTTATATTATTCTTTAATAAGTCAGATATAGAGAAATCGTTGACATCATCTAAGAAAATAAAATGAGTCTCGACTAACTTAAAAGTTTAAAAATATCACTTATCATCGAATTAAAAATATAAAAAAATTATGTATATAGATATTTACAGCTCGTACGTATAGGTTTATACAGAAACATACCTGGAATAAGTCACCGATATTAATCACTAGAGCTTCTGGATTAGGTTTAACGTTGATCCATCTTCCGTTTTTCCAAAGTTGCAATCCTCCAATCTGATCTTGATTTACCACAGTGAGGAAACTACTATCGGTATGAGGCACCAAGCCAAAGACCTCAGAAGAGAATGGACATGGAGGGTATCTGTTCATTCGAAGATAACTAGTTTCTTCCGGACAATTCTCTTGAAAGAAAGTGGATGAAACTCCCAGATTCTCAGCCAGAAGTTTCTGCCATGCCTTGAGCTAATGTGTTTGCTGTTGCAGCGAAATCTTCAATGCTTGCACTGGAAAAATGGAGTAGCTAGTGTTAAAAAGACTAGATACAAGTTCATAATACATTGGAACACGTTTTGGTGATAAATTCTAGGGCTATGTTTGCAACAAGAATGTGTAATGGTGATTGCTGTCTCAGAAAATAAAAGCTCAGTATAGCAAGAGAAGAAAAGTAAAAATACTTTCTCAAGTATAAATCCGAAATTACTTGCAAAATTAATTATAAATTTAAATTAGATTGTTAGATCAAGTTAAAGATCTATAATAGGCCAACTCACTTTTAACCAACTTAATTAGGCAATTTTCATATTCAGATTGAATCCAAAAGCTATTGTTCTAGATTTTTTATTTTTATTTTCAAACTCCTTTTATAATCAGGTTTCAAATTTTTATTTGGTTTAGGTTGTATTAACTATATTAGTTTTAACTCCTATTTAAGTAGTTTGTGTGTTATTTTTCATAAGATTAAGAAGTTAAGAATTATTTATGCTCATAATTCATCATGTCAAAGTTGTTTTTTATAATTTAGGCTTGAAATGTTAGAGTTTGAAAAACTCTAGCTTCTTTCTTTCTGCTATAAAAATGGATAGTTCCCTAAAGATACTACCAAGTGATTAAGAAATAAATAAATAAATAAATACGATTTTACCTCCAATAGCAATCTCTGTTAATTTTTCTTAATAAACAAATTATCATTTTACTGTTTCAACTCACGGTGAGTATAATAGATGAACTTATCGAGCATAAGGATATCAAATCATTAGAACACCATGAAAACATAAAGGGATACAGAGAAAAGAAGAGAAATCCAAGTAAAAAGCAAAGCTTGTCCTCGATAGAAAACAGCAGGTGCATAGAAGAAATGATTGAACAAATGGGGCAAGCAAATGTTTGGCAGTTAGGTGGTAAGGAAACATCGACCATGCATGGATAAAAACATACGAGCTTGATTTGACCTAGAAAAGCTTTGGAAAGGAAATGTATGGTTATTTATGTCTCTATTTGTCTAAATTATGCATAATCTCCAGCATTTGAGAAGATTTTTTTTTATGTTAAACCAATTCTTTCAGTTCTGGATGCACATGATCATCATTATAGTAGGCAATTTGATAGTTCATTTTCAGTTAATCTCGCTGGCTAAGGTAATTAGCAAGCTACAGGATGAACCTTGAATTTGTGAGTGCATTTAAATAACCTCAAGATTAAAGAATTAATTGGTTTTAGTTAGGTCAGGCCTCCGTGATTAACTATATTTTAGCTGTATGGCTTATTGTTCTCTCCCGCACAAGCCAGTAGACTAAAAAAACACCAATTTTGGAGACCAGATTGAAGAGATCAGGGGTTTGCAGAAACAAAATGATTAATAAGAGCTCTATTTAATTGTTTCTTTAATTTCATAAAGCAATATTAATTAATGATGTAACTTTACAAATCTCTAGCTAGAACACTAACTTTGTAGACACATGAGATTCATTCTGATAAACTCGATCAGCTTATATTTATTTAAATTGCATATAGGATTTCATAGTTGAGAATTTGATTTTCAAACGTTTTGGTCTGAATCTATATATCACCGTTTGGTATGGTAAGGTCTTAGACATTTCAAGGATGCATATATATATATGCTCGAATGTAATTGGGAATAAAAAAAACAAAAAGGTTCTAATGTCCTATCCAAAAATATACAGAAGAATCCCAGAAGCATTCAATCATTGTTTTCATAATTAGTTCTTAATTAGCATATATATATATATATATATATATATATATATATATATATATATATATATTATTAGATACAATAGGAAATTATTACCTGAGAGTCTTGTGTTCATCACAGATTCTTGAAATATCAGTGAGAGGCACGTGGAAGGCTTCAGACCATGCGAGCTGCCTCAAGCAAGTGGCTCTAGGGTTTCCCCATCTGTAACTATTTGCAGACAAATTCAGAACGTTGTCTTCATCCTTTTTGCTGAACGGGTGGTGGAAAGCCTTCCTTTGCTCGTTTTGAAGACTCTTCAGCATCTCTTGCGGAATCCCATGATTGACAACTTGGAAGAATCCCCATTCACTCGCCACCTGCCTTATCTCTTCTACACATTTCTCTCTGATCACCGGGTCCTTAAGAGTCAAACGCTGAAGATCTATGAGAGGCAGCTCCCAGCCATCACTAGAATTCATCAGATTATCATCCTTGTCGTTTGACACCATGGTATAATCGTTGAAGAGGGATTTGTATTTCTCTTGAAATGGAGGGTCCATTTTTGTCAAAATGTGAACTTTGTCAAAATTGAAGATATAAGATGAGGAACCCATCAGTATATATAGAGCAAGGAAACTTGGGAGTGCAGCAGTGTTTTACAAACTTGGTAATGGCATGCAGGGCCGGGGCTTCTTGCATCCTGGGAGTGCTTACACAGTGGCTGTCCTGTTGCGTAACCAGACCTGTTCATATCTAGAATCGATGTCCTTCGATTATTTACACCGATCAATTAAGATGTTTTAGGAAATAGTATATCTGTTTTTTTGGGGGGCGGGGAATATATAAATCATTTCGAAAAGAAAGGAAACTAGATCGGGTATGTGGAAACAATATTTGTGAATACGATCACCTCTCTTGAGCTTGAGCTGCAGGATCTTATCTATGATAAAGAGGGAAAAAAACCACCCGTTTCATAGATGTTAGTTGTCATGATCTAATTTGGATTCAAGTCTGAGTGTTTATTTTGAATTCAATTTTGGATTCAACATGTATTTACATGTAAAAACGAACTCGTAAAAAATCAGTAAAACCAGTCTGATTTTATGAGTTTACTAGATTTTTGATATATAAAATTGAATTTAATCTTAAAATATTTGTTGATCAGTTTTGTAAGATTGGTCATATCTTTCAAACTATATATTGGATCTAACTTAAATTTTATAGGACAATATTAGACACATGAAAATATATTGTGCTAAATTTTCAAGTTAAATTGAGTTTAGGAACATTTATTTCAGAGAGTCAAAGTTACTAGACAAATCTTATTAAATATGTCAAAATAGATCTCGATATATTGTTTTGGACGCATTTAGAGTTACAGGTGGAACTTTTGTTGTGATTCCAGTTGGGAGAAAAATTAGACATCTCAATATTTTCAAAAATATATGGTAAGTTCAGCAATTCAACGACAGAGAATGATGTGTTTAATCGGCTGAAATCTACCAAAAATTTATGAAAAATTGGAGATTTTGACTACATGGAGAAATTTTAGCAGATTTTATTAATTGATTATAATATTGTTGACTCTCTTTATCAGGTTTTAATATAATTTAATGATATATTGTCTAAAATTATCAATATACAATTAGTTAAAAACTATTTACTTGTAATTTTACAATTTTACATCCGAGTTTTTATTGTGTTTTTCGTGTCGTGACAAAAAAGTAATTTTGACAACCTTGAGTGAGATCATTCATCTATATTTATTTAAAAAGAAAGAAAATTCATCTAAAGGAGAAATCAATACAATGCATTTTTGTAATCCAATCTTGAAACTTTACTCCACCCTTATCTGGATACAACCTAAGACCTAAGCAATCGATATTGTTAAACACTTAATAACTTCATTGATATTTCAATATTTTTTTTCATATTAACTCAAATGATACGAGAGACCCATCTTTTTTTTTAAGTGAGACTTAATATGATTGGTTAATATTCAAGTTCCCTACAAGCATGTCTATTTTTATCATATTTTTTTTTGAAATTTGGATATTTGAGTCAATTTACATGTATCATTGATTAATACTATAGATCCAAAATTAATGACCAGCTAAAACTTCCAGCTTAATAGTAGCGTTTTTTCTTGGAACATGGCTACTTTTAACATGCCATAATTAATAGTAACTTTTTTTAAAAAAATACAATAATTTTACTATTTCATGTTGATTGATTGGTTTGTCTATGTATGAAATTAATGCAAGAATTTTATTACAGTAAATTGATTGGTAGATATTAAGAATAGGTTCAAATTATCTCCCTATATATATATATATATATTAATGTTCATTTACCATTTAAAAAAACTATAATATCATATCCCCTCTCTCTCTATATATATATATGACGTCATTTCGAGACTTGGGTCACTTGAAAGACAAAGGGGAAAAACTTGAAGTAGCGTGAAGAATCTCGACAAAAAAAATAATTCGTGATATTTCTTCACAAAAAGTATTTGATATGCATTGAAAGTCTATTCATGTCTCCTGAGAATTTGGAAGGGAGATGATTCCAGGAGAGGTGTCAAGAAACTAATAGTTGATGTCAAATTAGGACACCGAGTTCATGAACTTCGTCAATTTTATGTGATTTCAACTTGGTACGACTGTTTCCTGTTTCCTGTTTCCTGTTTGTCTTCTGGCTGCAACAACGACTGGAGTAGTGGGTGCTTTATCTTTGTCAAGCTTAATCCTTGACTGGAAGAAGGTGGAGACGTCGGAGCATCATACACATGTTTGCCCACCTGACTTTCAAGTGGTGTTGTCTGCCGCCGGCATACTTAGCAGCAGCTTGAGGCTATGGAGGACAATAATATCAACCACCTTCAAGGGCCACCACTGTCTCCTGGCCACCACATAAACTTCTTCTTCTTCACTAATGTATTTTTGAAGTTTTTTATTTTGGATTTGACGAAACACTACTCTTGGAAAGTATATTTTATGAATCTAGGTAAGCGAGTAAAACCCTTGTTGTCCCAGATTCTTACAAGAATTACACGTTCTGACTCGAATTCAAAATCTGTGATGTAGATCTTGAGATATATATTGAAATTGTTTTTACATAAATTTTTATCAACACATCAAAATGATTCGAAAATAATACCATGAGTTACGTAGAATAGTTTCCCTCTAATTCTTGCACAACTTGGTTTGATTAACTCCTTTTTTATATACAGAGATGAATGAAATATTATGGTAAGGATGGTTTTCTAAAGTGTTTTATTTTATAATTTATATCTGATATTAATATAAATAAATAAAAACTTTCTAACTTCCAAACTACTACTGTTTCATGGGATCATCATATTTGTTTAGGGAGTATGGTTGAAATTGTCTTTTTAAAGTGTTTTTATTTAGAAATATATCAAAATGATGTTTTTTTATTTTTTTCAAAATTATTTTTGATATTAGCACATGAAAATGATCTAAAAACACTAATTTTTTTTTTAATTTAAAGTACAAAATAATAAAGATAAATTTTTTATTTGTTTTAAAAGCATTTTTGAAATGCAGTGTCAAACACTCCAATAGTATGTACATAGTACTGCTTATTTGTTAATTTCTTACAGATTTAAAGTATTTTCAACCAATTGTTACAAATTAATCACTTTCTTCTATCTTTGCCTGATGTGCTTCTACGTTTCCCTTTCAAGTTATTTTTATCAGGAGAGATGGATAAGGGGAAGAACAAATTAATTGAGTGATTACAGTCGAAGGATGTGAAGTGAAATGATGGATAAAGAAAATAGTCGATTTATCTAAATCGTTGAAATTATACAAGAGAAGATTCTATTTATTTATTTATTTATTTATCTATTTTTCAAACAAAAAATACCTCAATGCTCTCCCCTCTCCATCGTTCCCTCAAATCCTATGTGACATATAGTGTTAGTTTTTATAATTCCAAACAAGAGTTTATAAAATATATATATATATTGAAATTCAATGGTATTCAATAAAAACAATTCTAATTATTGTACAATCAATCTATTTGAATGGACTAAAGTGTTAATTAAAATAGAAGAAAAAAACAAGTCACACATGTTTGGGGGCTTACGTGTCTGGCTCAGCCAAAAAAGGGTTGCCCCCCACACTAGATTTTTTAATTTATTTTTTTATATTAAAAGATGAACAGCACGTTATTATTCATCTTAAAACAAAAAAGTGTGTCGTCTATCATCCCAGAATTCAACTATTAGAGGATCAAAGTGAATTTCGCACACTGATTTTGAAATTGTGTACTCTGATTCTTTGTATATATAACATCTTTCCCATTCTTCATGAAATTATGTAAAAATCCTTGTACTATAATAAAAGCATCACTCATTATTTTTTATTAACGTGGATGTCTTTGGTCAACTTATTCTCAATTCAACTAATCTCATAGATCCTGAAGTTAATGATCATTTAAGTTTCTAGTAGCTATTTATATTAGCAACTACATGGCTCGAATCATCTTAGCAAATTCATTAGTTTTCAAGTTCTTATCACTGAAACACCTACTAGATTTGATTATCACTCATCTTAATTTCTGTCAACATGGACGTCTGCTGATAATCTGAATTACATGAAAAATTCAAGGCTTTCATCAGACCAAGAGAGAGCGATAGTGTACTCGTGTGTGTGTGTGTATAAAACAAAACCCTACACGAACAGGAGTCGCTGCATCTTCTAGCGATGTCGCCACCGGCCGGGATAATTACCAAAACATGTGGATGAACAGCAACATGTTCCCTTTCTAACCTGAGGAGACCACCAGTACTATCCTGTCTTCAGGATTCTTGTACTTGAAATGTTTCAATCCTGGACTCAATATCCAGCATGGAAACATGGCTGTTCATTTTTCACAGGAGAAACCTAGACAGCCCGATATTTTGTCTCCGGTGCTCTCTGAAACTGAACTTTCTATGCCTACCTGACCTGATTCTGATCTCTGTCGTATCATCGGAAGAGGGGACAGTGGAGGCAGGCAATGAAAATCTTTCGACTTCTTGAGGAGCTACTGCTCTGTGTTCAGTGCTTCTGTAAACATCATTGCTAGATGCATGCATTTCATTGTTAAATGAGCATGAGAATTAACAATACTTTGTTTTTTCTTATATGTTTTCTATTTGCATTATTTAAAAAATCTGGTCGAGTCCCTTACGTGTTAGGCTTTCTTTGCCCTAAATTTTGTGTAATTTGTCATTCTTTTGATGGCTTTCTTGTTTCCATAATGCAATGATATCGATTTTCATCAAAAATTGTAATGTCCAGGAAGCAAACTGTTGTTACTTATTTTCCAGACCTCACATAAAAAAAAATTCAAAAATATATATCATTAAGAAGAATATAATAAAACACCTAGAAAATTATCAAAGACTGGTGGAGGAAGACCAAGATATATAAGATTGAAAAATCTGACAATGTATCTTTGATTGTTGAAAAAAAATCAGTTCAATGAGCAAATTTTAAGATTTGATGCTTGAGGACTCAATTATAATTTTTCACTGTTTTTCTAATTTCTTGAGGGTTTAATTGCAAGAAAATTGATTTTTTGAAGTTAATTTAGGCTTTTTTGAAAGAAATTAAAATAGAGGGGTTAATTAGCATATATATATATGCTAATTAATTCTTGTTAATCTTCTTGCCAAATATTCACTCCATGCATATCTTATAATATATATAGTCATATTATATTCATTGAAAAGGACATCACATTCATGTCATAAATCACATATATGTATACTTAAAGGTGATAAAATAGCTCAAACAATCACTCTTTGGTTAGGATATTTAGCATATCCTAGTTTATTTTATTAAAACCTTATTTGGATGTTATTATTGAGATTAGTTTTATAGAGGTTATCTTACTTTAGTGGATTGTTACGAGGAATTAAAATTCATTTTTTCTCTCTTTTTCCACATTTTATATTCTTTTTTTCCAATTCAAATTACAGAATCTCTCTCTCTCTCTCTCTCTCTCTCTCTTAAAAATTGTAATAACCCCAAAAATTCAACCAGCAAAGCATCTCTATAAAAGTCTAAGCTTCCCTCTCTTGGTTTTTTTTTGTTATCAAGTTTTACTCCACCAAGTAAGATAACCCATCCAATTATATTTTAAGTTGATTTATTGAATTATTTTTGAGTATTTGTAATTTTCTTGTGTATTTAAGTGGTTTACTTTTTTGTAATGATAATTTTATTGTATTAATTAGGGGTGAGCATTTCCGGTTCGGTTCGGTTTTTATCAAAAAAACGTAACCAAACTGAATATTATAATTTTTTTAAAAAAATATTAACCAAACCAAACCGAACCTAGTAAAAACCAACCATTTTTGGTTCGGCTTGGTTTGGTTTTTATGATTAAAAAAATTGAAAAAACCGAAATTATTCTGGGAGCTTTTTGATGGGCCATATGATGGGCTTTCTGATGGGCTTTCAATTAATTTATTTTGATGAATAAAAAAAATCAAAAACTTTAACAGTAGAGCAAACAAAAAAGACAAAACCAAAAAAAAATATTATTAGCATTAAAAAAATCATCTGGCCTAATGAACAAATAAAAAAAACTTTAAAAAAAACAAGGGGAATGAAGAAGAAATATCAATTTTAAAATGATGAACAACATAAATTAAAATTTCATGACTAATCTGAACAAAACTAAATCTTCAACAAAAAAACGATAAAAAATAAAACTAAAAGCATGGAAACATAAATGCGGATAAAAAATAACAACTATCTCAAAGGAATCAAAATCAAAAATTAAGAGAATAAGTACTGAAATACACAATATAGTATTAATTTCAATTGAATGACAAAACTGCAACAAATCAAAACTTTGAGACAAAAAAATCAAAGGAGTTTAAAACAAACAAAAAATCATAAGAATAAGAGCCAGAATAAAAAATAGCATATGTGATCAATTTCAATTAAAGAACAAAATTGAAACAAATCAAAACTTGGAGACCAAAAAAATTAAAGAAATAAAAACTAACCAAAAATCAAAAGAATAAAGGCTGAAATAAATAACATACATGATCAATTCAATTGAAGGGTAAAATTGAAAAAACCAAAACTTATATAAAAGAAATCAAGAAGAAAAACAAAATCAAAAACCAAGGATTGAAATGAAATAATCATAAACAAAAAGGACTTGTATGTTCAGTTGCAAGAGAGAGAGAAAGGAGTAAAAAACAGACCATTGGTAAGCCTCTGTCTTTCATGAGCTGACACCGTGTGGAAGAGGACATGACGACGCATCTGAAGTGACGACGGTTGGCCACAATGAAGGGCAAAATGATAGTTACATTATTAAAATCCACAATAACCTGTGTCTAGGAACATAGTGAAACATCGCTGCATTTTATTATTTTTAAATTAGAGAGTCTTGAGCATTTTTATTTCACACATTTGAATGGATCTGGTTAGCTAGACTTGAAAAACCAACAATATGTTATTTTAACTCAGATTTCTAATAGGCATCACATGCCATGACCCTGCTGATTACTAATGTCTTTTTCTACTTCCATCTCTTTATTTCTCTATAAAGATTGTCATGCACTCAATGCCCCCCCTTTACGGTCGAACCGTATAAACACCCATGAATTATAAGCTATTTTGATGAACATAATTATTATTTTTTACTATTATATACATTCAATTGTGCAATTAAACATCACATGCAGGTTATAAATTATGTTTTCATCATAATATCAGTGGGGGTTAGCTTTTTCAATATTTTGTGATCAATTTTTCATGGTAATTTTACATATCATCCTATACACTAAAAATATCAGTTATTTACTGTTGCACATTTACTGTAGCCCTAAATACAAATTATTGTAGATTGTAATAGTATTATTTCACCTCTCAGTGCACAGTAATTTTAGCCTTGGACTTAATATTTTTTTATTTTTATTTTTATATGCAAAGTCATGATACCCTCAAATAAGACAAACCAAGAGTTGTCAGCAGAAGTGTCACGGTAATTTAATATTTTCAGTCACAGTAAAAGAACTCTTTTACCCTCTAAAAAGAAATATGCAAGAGTTGCCTGCGGGGGTGTTTCAGGCATTTCATATTTTTTGAAAATATAAAAATACAGATATGCCCCCATAAAAGACAAAATCTAAGAATTGAATGTAGAAGTGTTTAGGTAATTTACCTTATTTTTTATTACCTTTTCTTGCAGACACTGTTTGCACATCGTCTAGATGCGCCGACGATTTTCTTCATGACGCTCCATTCTAATAGCATGTGCAATGTTATAAGGTGGTTAAAAACATCTATCCAACATCTCAATAAATTCATCGTCATGTCCTCCACCTCATGGTAGGGCACATGGTGTTCCATGGTGGACGAGAATGTGACAATGATCGATGAGGTAGTATTTTTTGAAAAATTTAGTTCTTAAATTTTGGTTGTGTTTGTGATCATTTAAAAATTAATATTTCTTATTTTCCCCCTTTTTTCTTTCTTTGACATTTTTTTATTTGATCTTCAAGTCAAATGATTTTTTTTCAGCTAATATTTTTATTTTATTTTATTTTTTGCTCTTTTATGAAAAAATTTAGGTTTTTTTTATTCTTTGACGTATTTTTTTTTATTATTATTTACACAATAATAATAATAATAATTTTAGTTTTTTTCTTGCTTCCTCTTTGGTTAAATGTTTTGAGTTTTTTTTTATTTCTCATGATAATTTAATATTTTTTTATTGTTTTAACAGTGATAATAATGATAATTTTAGGTGTTATAATATAATCAGAATAATAATAGTGACATTATTAATCATAATGATAATAACCATTGTAATTTATTATAATGGTTATAGTGTTTATGATGTTAATAATTATGACTTTGATGATAATAATAACAATAACTCATATAATAATATAGAAAATATCAATAATAACAAAATCAGCATTATAATAATACTAATTATATTGATAAAAATAACAATTTCCATTATCGTCATGATGATTATTAGTGTAATGATGACAATAATTATAACAATAATGATGGTGGTAGCAATAATAATCACAATATTGAAGGATATTTGGAGCGATTAGCCCAGTGTTATATATAAACTGAAGGTAATAATTGAAGCTATGGTTCCATCAAGGCTGGTTGTCTGATACACACACACAGACAGATACAACCCAGTTTCATTGAAAAGCTAACATTTCCAAATACAACTTTTATGGAGGAACTTATCTTAAATTTAGTGGTTTTCAAATCTTAAATCTCAACTAAACATTGAATAATCAATATGTCAAGCGAGAGACAATCTATTTTTTCTTCCATTTTCATGCCTTATCCGAAGTTATATAACTCAAAATTAAGTGAGGTTAGTTTTGTTGGAAATATAATAGTCATACCTATAACTTATGTAACGAATAAAATCTTAAATTTCATCATTTGGGTGCCCTAACCTTAGCAGGAAGTTAGGTTACTGAACTATCTAGTCCCAATACATGGACTAGACAATATAAGGTTTATAATGGTTAAAATACATCATAAACAAATCAAACCAAATCAAATCGTGAAGCTAACCATTATAATGTCATGCAACACATACAAATATTTGAGCCTTTTAATGAAAAATCCATGGATCAGAAATCAAACTTAACTAGCTTGTAACTTGACAATATGTTGTTCACCGATGAACAACTTCTTGTTAGAGTCTTTGACACCAATCTCCATTATTCTGAATGTGGATCTTATCAATATGAACAACATATTTCAAATTTAGAACAATCAAATGGTGTAAGAATGAAACACTACTAGTGACTGTGATTGATCTACAAATAATTGTTTTTTAAAATATTTTGAGGGATAAATATATCAAAAAAATTAAATTATTTCAAACCCAATAGTCAGGTGTTGAGTATAACATATAAACATTCTAGACTAATCCAATGGTGAAATAACAATTTATAGTTGTCAACAATTCATTCTCTCACCCACTCTTTTGGAACTCCTTATTTGGAGGAGAAAAAGAGAGTGTTTATATAGTGTAATATTTTTAAAAATTATATTTTGGCTTAAAAGAGTTGTTATTAGAATCACATAAAAGCATCTTACCTCAGTTAGGGCATCTTAAAAGTTCCAATACCTTAATCTCCAAACCTATGGAAAAACCCTAAAATATTAAAGTTTTATAGCAATTTTAACCAAATAACTAGGTGACGACTCCCAAAACCCTCAACGCCATTGCAAAAACCTTGTGACATTACAATGACAAGTAAAAAGGGTATTAATAATATAATATATTTTTAAATAAATTAATGAGGTCAAGTGCTGCTAGGCCTGAGCGCTTGACCCACCTATAAAAAAGTCTATGAGCGGGTATGCTAGGTTAGCCTATGCATGTGGGCCTTTATTCTTTTTAGTTAATAGGGTACATGATTGTAAAAAAAAGAAGATGAAGATAACATGTTTTTTATAAGTGCTTAAAAAACATGTTTTATTTATTTATTAATATACCCAAAAATCTATTTCAACCTTTTTTGTATACCAAAAATACCATAAAATTCTTGTTAAATCAATCTATGGCTTTGAAAAACACAAAAAACCTCCCCAAAACTAAAAACCAACTCACAACCAAAACTCTTTCAGAACTTTTTGACACAAAAATATATCTCTTTGGTGGTTGAAAATTCTCCAAAAACAATCTTTTCTTTCTAAGCTAGAATCTATCGAGTTTTTCTCTCTCCTCCACCCAAAAAGAATTTAAAAAGAGGAAAGTAAAATTTAGTATCGAAATGCAATGTATACAATTTATAAGGACCATTACCATATAATGTTTAATATTTATAAGGATCAATTTTATGATAACTTAAAAATATATAAGATACTAAAACAAACTTTGTAAACAAATTATATAGAAACTATCTATTTATTTGTAATCTTCGCTTCAGTTCTCTATTTTCTAATTCAACTATCACCCTTGAAAATACACAAAAAGAATTAATTTTATATATATATATATATATATATATATATAAAGCATCTCTAATTTAGGGGCTTAATTCGAAGCCCATTAGTAATTCCATTTATTATAACCCAAATCTCCACATCTCAGCCCATGCCCTTCTCAATTCGACAACAACCAAAAAAAAGAAAAATAAAAAGAAAATGCGCAGTTAAGTAGTTCTTCCTACTGAAAGTAGCAAAGAAAGACATCACAAAAAAAATCACACGCTTCAGATCTCTTTTATATAGCGTTTAACACAATGGCTCCTGTTGCTCCCCGATCCGGCGACGCAATCTTCGCTAGCGTTGAACACGTGGTATGCCCTAAACTTTCTCTTCATTTTGTCATTAACCAAACACGAACTCGTGAAAACCTAGAATTCAATCTGATTTAATTTTAATTTCCTCCTATTTTACTAGAAAATCAGAAATTCTTGTGAAGAGGGTGTTTTTTATATGTGTAATTCATGTTTGTTAGTGAATTTTGATGTAGAATGCGGAGTTATTTACGTTGACTTATGGAGCAATTGTGCGTCAGTTGCTTACGGATCTTGAAGAAGTCGAGGAAGTTAATAAACAGCTTGATCAGATGTATGTGCTGTGTGTAACCTCTTTGTTCAAATTTTAATTATGCTGTAGTAGTCATTGTAATTGCTTAATTATGATTTCAAAAATTAAAGTATTGATTTTTTTTCTTTGTGTGGTTTTTTTGACCCTTAAGTATGAAGATATATGGATTCAATGTGGAAAACTGGTGAAATAATGATGGTACTAAAATTAGATTGTTTGTTGATTTAACTTGGCGATATGATTCTGTGTCGAACGCTGAATGGATCATATGATTAGTTGATTATTTTTGCAGGGGTTATAATATTGGAGTTCGACTAATTGATGAGTTTCTAGCAAAATCCAATGTTTCCAGATGTGTGGACTTCAAGGAGACAGCTGATGTAATTGCAAAGGTCTGCTTTACATTCTTGAGTCATAACACAAAAACTTGGTTAAATCTTCCTCTTTATTTTTTTGAGGCCAGTTGTTAGACACTGATGTTTCAGCTTCTTGTTAACATGCATGAAGTGTGAACGAAATTAATCTATTGCTTATTGCTCTCCAGCCAGTCAATGTGCTACCGTCTCTGTTATCTTTCCATTGTTAGCTTATGTATATTGAGCAAGTTGATAATATGAATGATTATAAAGAGTTGAATCTGTAGATGAAGATAGTTAAGTTGATCTCATCTCTAGCATTGATCCAAAAATGATAATCAACGTTGAATTTAATCATTAATTAAACCTTGTTTTCAGCATGTTTGCTACACTATTGCTGTGTGTTTAGTCATAGCCTTGAAGAAAAGGCAATTTGTCCATCTAAACTTGACTGATCCAATCTAATATATGTAGTGTTGAATTTGCTTTCAAAAGCATGAACAATGTCTTTGGTTGGGAAAGAAACTTTCAAACTAATCCCCACTGCCTGGTGAAGTGGTGATTGTTTCAGTTTTTGTAGG
This sequence comes from Salix koriyanagi, assembly GCA_029228605.1. NCBI lineage: Eukaryota > Viridiplantae > Streptophyta > Magnoliopsida > Malpighiales > Salicaceae > Salix > Salix koriyanagi. The sequence goes on from CM055342.1 coordinate 7,168,745, forward strand.
CTATTTGGTAGTCTTAGTTTAGATGAGATAGTTCTGGAATGCGTTCATATTTTTTGGCTTTCCTTTAAGTTGTCATTCTTTGGTATATCATTTTTCATGACATGTTCTTGCAGCTGCAATTCCAAATAACATGTCAAGTTTCTTGCAAGCAAGTAAATAATAGACTAACAGAGCTCTTATACAGATTGGATTCAAAATGTTCCTAGGAGTAGGTGCCTCTGTTACCAACTGGGATGCTGATGGGACATGTTGCAGCATTGTTTTGGAGGACAATCCCCTGGTAGACTTTGTTGAACTTCCAGACACATGTCAAGGCCTATACTATTGCAACATCTTAAGCGGAGTCGTTAGAGGAGCACTAGAGATGGTGAGTGCTATCCTCTTTCATTACACAATTATCATTGTCCTTTTACTCAAATGCACGTGGGTTATTATTGTTATTTTTATTTTATTTTTGTCCTTGTTACAAAAAAATGGCTATAGAATAGTGGAAACTTGGTTTTGCGCTCTCTTGCATTCATAGATATTTTGACAAGTAAATTATGAAGTTGACATTTAGTTAGTACAGTAATCACTTCCCATCTAAAGTTTTGATTGTAACACTTAGGATGAGAGAACCAGCTCCGAGTAAGTACAATCATTAAAGAACATGATTCTCTAGTGGTATGACAGAGATGATGGTAGGTACCCTTTATTTTATACCTTTGAGCAGCAGACTGTGTGCTTTAGTGATCTTGTCAGGGCGGAAAGAAAATGTGCCTGTTGCTCTGAAATTTCCTTAGCCATCAAGCCTGTATTTTGAGGGCATTAAAGCTGAGTCTGGATCAAGTTTTTCTTATTTGTTGTTGAATTGATCTGTCTCATCGTTGATTTCAGGTGTCAATGAAGACTGAAGTGACATGGGTTCGTGACATGCTTCGAGGTGATGATGCATTCGAGTTGCAGGTGAAACTTCTAAAGCAAGTTCCAGAAGAGTATCCATACAAGGATGACGAGTAACATAATTGGGCTCTTGGTGTGTTCTTTATACAGTTTATGCTCTTTATTTCTTGTCCATTTCTTATGAAAAACATAGATTTTTCAACATATTGTCTTCTACTAATGCTCATTTACATGAACTTAAAATACACTTATTTTGGTATTTATATTCTTTTAGGGAGTATGATTAGACATAACCACCGGAAACTTGATTGGTTGCTGTGATTGGTTGATTGTTTATGTTTTGGGAGTGAGTATATACATATACATATATATGCGTGTATGTTTATACATATACATACATGTGTGTGTGTTTGTGTGTCTGTGTGTGTGTGTGGATCGATTTGGAGTTGTATAACTCCATATATGCACAACAAATAAAAAAAAAAAAGGTAAATTGTGTGTTACTAGACATAATTGTTGATCTGAACGTTAATATTTGGAAATGAATGAATTGGAAATAAGCTATTTAATAGAAGTTGTGGGTTAGGGTGTTATGTTTCAAATGAGACTAGAATCACTCAATGTGGAGTTCTAGAACTCCAAATATAATGTAAAAACAAAGAAGAGTATGAAGGAGTACTCTATTGGACATATTTTGTAAATTGTAAAAAGTGAGGTTTACGGAACCTTAAAGGCTGAAATCGGGTTTTCTTACCTCTAAAAAAACTCATAAACAATGCTTATGGAAGGAATAATTGAATTTGTCAGTATGACTAACTTTCATATTATTTAAAGAACATGAAGAATATAAGTTTTTGAACGATAAGAAAATATAAAAGATAGACTTAAATGTATGAATTATAAAGAATTAATGATTTGCAAGAACTTGAAATGAAATGATAATTTTGATTCGAATCGAGATTATTAACAATGAACCTTTATTTGATATAAGGGATATTTTGAAAGGAAGATCTCAATAGAGGGTTATTTCTTGTGTATAATTTTCAGATAGGTACTCGGTATCTTGTAGGAAATTTCTCCTAAATATTTTTATGTATCTTTGACTGAGAATTATTGATTGTAAATATAAATTTGATATTTGATGGTTTAATTGGAAAAGAGATAGACATGTGTGGTGAAGGATTAAATTGATCTTCATTGAAAAATATCAAATTATTTGTAATTGTAAGGGAGTCTGAATTATTGATTTTCACAAACAATAATGAAAACTTCTATAACAACCAATCGAAATTACAAGCATGGATTTTAATTGAGTTTGGATGTTACAATAAGCCAAATATTATTAAGAATATCATTGCATTCAAATATTATTGGATGTAACACTAAGCTAAATAAATTCAGAAAGTGTTGCAATGACCTAAATATCATTGCATTCAAAATATCAAAATGTTATAGTTACTATTGAGAATCAATTATTGGATTAAAAATCTAAAATATTACAAAAAGTTTTGTTAGGAGTTCTAAACAATGTTTTATAAGTCGTTTCAAACTCAATTTCAAATTGATGTCTTAGACTTGAATTGGAAGAAATGTATTAATTATAAAAATTAAGTTAATTCATGTGTTGTATATCACTGAGGATATGAAATCGGGATGACTTGAATCGAGATGGTTCCTTAAGGCTATATTTTTGGCCAATCATGCATTAAAGACGAATGACGTTTAATCTTATATATTTAGCTTGATTACATGTGTTTAATTGTGTTGAAAATAAGGAAAAATACATGTTGAAATTGCAAGGGTTGAGTTTAGGAGTATATTGTTTGGAAGGTTAGTAAAATCAATAAAAATAGTTTATTTTGATGTAAGAAGGGAAGATTGAAATAAAAAGAGTAAATTGACTCTTAAGAGATATAGTTTTTGACACTCTTATATGGTTTGTGATATATCTAGGGGTTGAGATAAAAGAGGAAAGGTTTAATTGCAGACATTGTGTTTAAATGGCAAGGTTGACGAATCTGGATAAATCTCCCACCTGACTTTTAGAGAGAATTCGAATAGGAGGATGAGAAAATTAGGATTAGGTTCCTTCATATGAATTGTAGTTTTGGATGTTGACTAACTAAGGAGATTGGTCTTACTCAATTAGGAGCTATATAACTCAAGTTATGTGTCACCAACTAGATCATGACAAACCTTATAAATCAGTAAGTTTGATTTGTTAAGGAGTAATTCTGAGTGTCTTGGGGGCAGAAATGGGCTAAACTCCCTTCAAGGAACTTGTATAACCTTGTCTTAATCTTCCAAAAAGTCCAACCTTGCTTGACACGGATTCTTAAAAGTTTGTATATAGTTAAAAACTTGTGGAGTGGTCAGAAAGTGACCTCTGCTGGCAGATTCGAAAAGTCGCTAAAGCGACTCTCTAGACATGTTTAGGATAAACTTTGGGTCATTTACCTCATGGAACATGTTATGTTACATCTTATATTCTAATTGAAATGATTTATGTTCAAAATGGAAATGTATAATGATAACAATGTTCAGACAAAAAATGACAATATTAATATGTGAAATGAGAAAAAACCATAAAATATAAAGAAAAAAATTATTGAAAGAAATAATTAAATGAAATACCTATATTAGTTGTTAATATGTTTATTATGAAATGTATCATTGAATGAGGATAATTTATGAGATGTCTTTGATTACAGTAGAAACCACAAGTGTGGTGTGGTAGCAGTAGAGAAGCATGAATCGAGCTCTATTGTTCGTAGGTGACCTACACTTATGCTTCTAGTTAAATGACATTAATAAATATGTTATTTATGTGAAATGAAAATTGCTAATTTTTTGATATTATATAAAAGAACAAAAGTTTGCATAAAGATGTTATTTCATATAATATCCTAAATGTTGCTTATTTAAATGAAAGTTAGTTCATCCAATTTTCATCGTTGATTGAAAGCCAATGATATGTAGCTTTAAGATGAAAGTCAATATTTGTTGTTTCCATTGATGAATGAGAGTCATTTTTATATTACTTTCATAATCAAATAAAAGCTAATGTTTGTAGTTTTTATCATTTAGTGAAAACTAATATTATGTTGCTTTCAGATGAAAGTAATGTTTGTTTTTTATATTGATGACCATGAGTCATTGTTATGTTGTTTTTATATTTAGATGAAAGCTAATGTTTGTATTTTTTATCATTTAGTGAAAACTAATATTATGTTGCTTTCAGATGAAAGTAATGTTTGTTTTTTATATTGATGACTATGAGTCATTGTTATGTTGTTTTTATATTTAGATGAAAGCTAATGTCTGTAGTTTTCATCGTTAAATGGAAGTCATTATCTTTTGTTTTTGTAGTTGAATGTAAGCTAATAATATATTGTATTTATTATTAAAAGGAAACTAATGGGATGAAGTGTTGTGAACATTGAATACATATTTTAAGGTGGATATGAAATTATAATTGTAAGAAATGAAAATTTTAGATTGAAAGAGAAAATGTGTTATATTAAAGAGAGGATTATTGGTATGTTTGAGAATTATTAAAATATATGTACATGCTAGTGTACAATTATAAAATTAAGTATTTATTATTGTAATTTGGATGATCATCACACACAACAAAACAAGGTTGATATAAATATTAAGTGTAATTTTTGTTGTATTAGGTATATTTTATACTCGCACACTTTTCATATATAATTAGTATAATCCTTAACTTAATTGTGTATATTAATTGTTTTTTTTTCAATTCTATAGATATAATGCCATGAAATTTGCTACGACGTTGTGGCCACACAAATTAATCATCCTAGCTTAAAACACAACGCATGAGATAATATAGAACAAGTAAGGGGTCGATTCCATGAGGAAGGTTCTAGTAAGATTTTTATGTTATATGATATGCAATTTGCAGGGTTTTGGAAGTTGCCTAGGTTAAAGCAAAAGAAAACAAAAAACTATCAACCAAAAATTAAATAAATTTATCAAGAAAACAAATTTTGGTTGCAGATAAACATCCACCTATAAAAATTAGAACTAATCATGGAAATAAAATATCAATTTATTTTCTGAATATTTATTTCTTCTCAACACTGGTTAGTTAACGGTTTCGTTATATAACTTACACTAACCATCAAATAATCACAGTGTTCACTTTAATTATTTAATTTAATGACAACTTAAGAACTAGATAAGTTAATTAATCAAGAAAACATAATTTTCCATAGTCCATTTTTGATTTGATTGAACGTTCTCTCTAAAATTAATAACGTAGATCTGCCACAATTATTAAACTCAGTTTCTTCACAAGTTCATATACCACAACTCTGGTTTTGATATCAAACTTAGCAAGAGATTATCTATAATAATAACTTAAAGTTCGCTCTACCAATAAAAATAAACAATCATAGATAAAATAAGCATAGAAGAATAAATATATTCATCATATAAATTGAAAAAGAAAAGACAAAATAGATCTCATAGGTCTTGAAATCTGAAGAATTTTGTGTCCTTGCAACCAAGAAAAAGAGTTTAATCTTGCATGTTTGTTGAACAGATAATCAAAAAAGAAAAAGAAAACATGATTTTGGGTTTATAGAGGAGAAGGGCATTTTTTTTTATCTTCTACTAGTCAACCAACCTCACTTCTTTTCTTTCTCTCTTGCTTTGTATATCGTAGAAAACCTTAGTTCCTATTTAAAAAAAAAATAGTCCTCCCTTAAGTTGACAGTTTTTTATTTAAACACTTAAATAATTATTTTCCTAAAAGGAGAAATAGTCTTGCATGGAATCTTCAAGATTTGAATTAGATGAGCTAAATTGCCAAAATAAAGAGTTGGATGTCTGTTTGGATGCTTCGGAACACAATTTGGACACATTTCTTCACAAAACCTGTTTAATGATAGAATTTTATTGTCATCTTTAAAAACTCATATCTCTATCAAATAACATCATTTTGGGCTGAAATTTGAGTGTTAACAGGACTTGGAGTCAGAAATCCAACAAAATTATGTTTACACCAATTGGACTTCGATACCTCAAGATATTCAAGTCGAAATGGTTGAAGGTCATTACTAGTGTCATAACCCAATTCTGGGTTATTCCCAAAATTTACCCATAATAAAACAAAAATAAAAAAATAAAATAAAAGGAGGTTGGTGTCGGTAGAAAAATTAAGGTGAAAATTTGGAGTCTTTTTGGGAGCTAAATCGTACCTCTTTTTTGCCCAAAATGAGAAAATACAGATTCAAGGATAAAGTAATTTATTATAGGATAAAGCTGCATAAGAATTAAGCCGAAAATCATAATTATATTTTTAATATGCCAATTTAAAGTATAATTATGTTTAAAAATTAATTTAGGGTCCAATTAAAAGATTTAATTAAGTACGAAGACTTAATTATACTTTAAATTGGTCAAATTAATTTTATTGGGCTTAATCAATTAAAAATCAAGTTCTTGGTTTAATTCGGGTTCAATTAAGAAGATTGGAATTTTTGAAGATTGAATTGAATTTTTCCAAGCCAATTATGCGAAGTCACGGGCCAAATTGAAAACATTAAGAGTTTAATGGTCAATTGAGAGTCAAATTACACAAATAGAAAACCAAGGACCAAAATAAAAAAGGCGCGCACAATTAAGGCCGATATTCACGTTTTTGCGATGATACAATTACACAAATTTAAAAGTTTAAAGTAGAATGCAATCAGAACAATTACAAATTGAGGGACCAAACTGCAATTCCACCTTCTCCCAAAACTGCAGTCCCGTCGTAGCGCACACCGCTGCTGTTGCAGGCACCTATCTCCGTAGGTATGTCGTCGTTGTTGCAACCACACTGTCGCAGGAGTTGAGCCACTGATGCATGCAAGTTACACCTATAAATAACAAGAAATAGATCATATAGGGGGCAATAATCAAATTCGAGGAAAATTTTACAGAATCACAAGAGCAAAATTTACAAACAAGAGCAAAAACATAGGAGACACACAGACGAACGATGAGCATATTTGCAGAGACCACCGTGATAGAAAAAGCTTCCACACGAGCAAAAACACTAATAGTCTCCCTTTCATCTTCCTCAGTGTCGTCAAAGGCCTTCCATGTGTTACAGTGCTCTCTTTCTCTCCTACAATCTTGGTCGACAACTCTCTCTCTCTAGAAAACCAGAATCGGCCATTGTCTCTCTCTCCTCTAGCCAGCTCCCAGTGACTACCTAGCACCATCCCCGTCAGCACCAACGTCTTCTCCTCCACGACAGAAGGTCCACCATGACCTCCAACGACAAAGTAGTAGGGACGACCTCCAGCATAGATCAACAGCTTCCAGCGCCTGTCCCGACCACCATAAGCCACCATTTTCAACACCACCATCACAGAGATAACCATCTTGACCTCCTCTACTCGGCGATAGTGGCAAGTGAGCCTCTCATCACCGTCGATCATCCTCCATTTTATTGTTCATGTAACACGTACTGTTCATGTTTTTTCTCTATCTTCTTTCCTGCTTTGTGTCTTGGGCTAGACTATTCTCAGCCTAGGCCAGCACAGTTGGGCTTTGACCCATCTCGGCTTGGCTAGGCCAACCTGATTTTTTTTTTTTAAAAAAAAAAAATTACATTTAAAAAAAAAAAAAAATGTGTTGTTTTCGTGTATACGGCTGAATCCCAAGGTTTTCCAAGCATATTTTTCATAAAAAAATATATGCGAGTGTACTAGGTTAGTGTAAAACGACTATAAAACACACAATTTTCACTGCGCGCCATTGTCCCCCCCATTGGGGATGGCAGGGCGCAAAGCGCGAAAAAAATACCTTCGCGACAGATAACGACTCCACTTGGGAAATTGTTGGGCCACGATTTGTATGTTTTATTGTTTATTCTTTAGTTTTTTCATGTATTTTTACTGTTTTAGAATGTATTTTACTTTCAATTCATACATAACATCGAGTTTGAATTAATGTCATCATGTGTTTTAATTTCATGAATAAACCAAGTTGTAGGTTATGTGGGGAGTAACGGTCTGCCTCATTACTTTCAGTCAGGGTTCAGATTCATAAAACGTCCAACAATGAGCTGAGAGTGAACTCGATAATGGTGATCATATCATGCCCCAACCATTTCTTGATAATTAAACCTGATAAAGATCATACCCTACACTAGGGGGCAAGTGCAAAGATCAAAAAACATTTCAATCTACAAAACAGTCCTCAATGACAAAAGATGCCTACAAAAGTTATGGGGCATTACGAAAAGGATTTTAGTGTACAATAACAAATCAAGTCAACATAACGCTAAAACCCATGACAAAAAGCCCAAACAAAAATACTGAAGACATGTCAAATCAACATGATGGCACTTGCTAAAAATCCATGATAGAAAACCCAAGCAAAATGTCGAGGGCATATCAAGACAAAAACCCAAATAAAATGTTGAGGGGCATGTCAGGTCATTATACAAATCAATTATGAGGATCAAAAAGAGCTTTAAGAGTAATCACTAAGTGATTCTTAGTCTAGAAAACCCTTAAACACCTATTGAGCCTACAAATATCTTTTTTTTCGTAACTAGTAATCTAAGCCTACAAGCAATTAATAACCAAGGACCAAAATAAAAAATACACAAAATTAAGGCTGGTATTGAAGTTTTTGCGAGGATACAATTGCACAAATTTAAAAGTTTCAAGTAGAATGCAATCAAAACAATTACAAATTGAGGGATCAAATTGCAATTCTACCTTCTCCTAAAACTACAGTCTCGCCACAACGCACACCACTGTAGGCATGCCGTTGTCATTGCAGGCATGTCGCTGCAAGCATGCTGCCGCAGGAGTTGAGCCACCGATACATGCAAGTTATGCCTATAAATAGCAATAAATAAATCATGCAGGGGGGTCAGTAAAATGGATGCTGGTTTTCTAGAGAGAGAGTTGTCGACCAAGATTGTAGGAGAGAGATAGAACACTCCAACACAGGGAAGGCCTCTAACGACACAGAGGAAGATTAAAGGGGGATTGTTAGCTTGTTTTGCTCGTGTGGAAGCTTTTTCAGTCACGGTGGTCTCTGTTAATATGCTCGTCGTCCGTCCGTATGTCTCTTGTGCATTTGCTCTTATTTGTAAATTTTGTTCCTGGGTGGACTGTTCTCGACTACCCCAGGTGGCTGGGCCAGGCCTAACTCGTTTGTTTTTAATTGTTATCTTACAAAATAAAAAAATTACATGACAAAAACAAACAAAAAATATGTTATTTTTGCGCATACAGCTTAATTCCAAGGTTTTCTAAGCATATTTTTTGTAAAAAAATATATGTTTCATCTTTCACATATTTTGAACAAAAATTGGATATCATAACCAGTTTATGATTATTTGTTGGAATTTGGTCAAAATATATAAAAAAATAACAATTATTTTTACGACTATAAAACACATCATTTTCACTGCACACCGTTGTCCCCCTCTCCGGGGATGAAGGGGCGCGAAGCGTGAAAAAAACATTGTCGCGACAACTAGTAGAATGCAATATTTTACTTTGAAGGTTGCGATTTCCATGCTCTTCGTTATTTTATTTCCTGCCTTAGATTTTCATAAAGGTATGAATTTTAACTTTTTAATACCATTGAAATCATTTTATTTTGACCTCTAGAGCTCATAAAACATTGATTGATGATCAAATCTGTCAATTATCTTCAATTTACTCATTCATCTTTCATCCAAAAATGCCTTCAAAATATAAAATAAAGAATATCAAGGTATTATATATATAAAATATAGAAAAATACTAGTTAAATATTGATAAAACTATCGAATAATCTAGTTGCATCATTAGTGCTCTTCTTACATATCCCATATTCTTGTCCCTTCATTCTTCTTTCACTCGTGTTTTGCAATTTCTAGCATCCTTATGATATTTTCATAAACCTATATAAACATGCTCTCTCTCTCTCTCTCTCTCTCTCTCTCTCTCTCTCTATATATATATATATATATATATATATATATATATATATTTGAATTTTTCTAACTTAAGCATAAAAAAAATCTTTTATAACATGCGACTTTTTATCTTTTAATCAAAATTCAAAGTTAATCGACATATAATTTTTTTTTTTATAATGATAAAGGGAAAGTATTCAAAGCATATAAGATTTTAAATAATTTTCCTTAAAAAAGCTTACAAGATAAAAGCAATTCCGCAACTCCTATGTTTTTAGACTCTAGACTCTGTTTGACATTGCATTTCAAAAGTATTTTTGAAAAAAAATGAATTTTTTTATTTATTTTAAATTATATTTTTTGATGTTTTTATATTATTTTTATACATTTATATCAAAAATATTTTTTTATAATTATTTTAATATATTTTTAAATAAAAATCACTTTTTAAAACAATCATAACCGACTCCGAAATATGAACTTGGACCGAAGTGATTTCATGCTGAGCCCAGCAATACTTAAAGCTGCAATGAAGTCAATGAAATATGATAAATGCATTTAATGATAATTTAATGTATTTGGAGAAATTTCACTCTTTTCTCTCTCTGTGCAGTCAATTTATTGGTTGTGGACATGTGGTAGGGACATGGTTAAATTTTTCATAAAGAATAAGGACGGATTCAATTATTCAAACTTGGTATAATCATCACCGAATACAATTATTATATTTATTTTTTTATCTTTTTATCAGCAAAGGATGGAAAAGGGATCGTCCACCACATCATCCTAACACCGTTTGCGTATTATTCTATTGGCGTCCAACGGCTACCTAACGTTTAACTCATTCCAACACGGCAAGACGCCAAGGAAGAAAGATATAAACGAATCATCGTTCATACCGCGTGGAACACACGCTCTCAATTATTTATTTATTGTTTTTATACGCAAATTGACATATCTCATGCCTTAAAATAACACTGGAAATCTTAACTTAGATGTCATAATAATTTTAAATATAAATTTAAGATCAATATTAGCAAGGGAATAAAAAAGAACACGCATATTGAATTCAATAATAATGAATTACTTGTAATAAAACAGAATAATAGTATGAATTCTCAAATAAATTGCTCTAAATGGAGTATTAAATAATATTCATAAAAGAATTAGAAAAAAAAATAATAAACCATGCTTTAAATTAAAAGCAATATAAACGCGTGCATACAGAGTAAATTTCTTTCCTTTCTAAACCATTATTATCATTCAAAATAATTAACATTCAAGTTCCTTTTTTTATATTTGATTAAAACTATTATTTAGATAAATGATTTTATATATTTTATAATCAAGTATTTAATTTAATAATTGCAAATCAAGTAATAGACCCGGTAAGAAAGATAGAAAATTAGAATAAAAATAGAAAATGCAAGAAAAAAATAGATAAATACAAGAGTTTTTCACTTCAAAAAAATAGATAAATGCAGAATAAAAAAATAGATACAAAACGAATTTACTTTAGCCAATGCCCCGCGCCCCCATTGCGAGCACTATATTTTTGTTAATCAATTATACAGAGAAAGGAAAAGAGGAGTGGGGGTCATCGTAATGAAATAATAGATCACGCACCCGAATCCACGATAGATCTGGGTGTGCGTGAATAGTTGATAAACAGTAGATAATTTTTCTAATAAATTGGCAATAAAATAATTCACGTGGACATGTATGGTAGTAGCGCGTAGGCACGCTTACTGGAAGAGCGTGGTACTTTAAAGCCCCCGTTTTCCTTAACGCTGTCAGGCTTCCACTGGAGCCATCTAGAAATGAAAATTGATTAAAAAGGAAAAGGAAAAAAAAACACCCGAGTCGTCGGCAAGGATATCCAAATACGTGGCGTGTTTCAACTGGATGTTCTGATCGGGCATTCCCAGTAATTTCATCACCGAGCTTCACTATAAATCAAGACGTCTAGCAGTTCTCTTTCCTCACATTTGCGATAATATCGTCCCTGTTAAAGTCATTCAACTCTTCCAAGGTATGGCTCAGACTCTTCTGTTCTTGTTTTTCATATATAGATATATATATATCTATGTTTTTAATTTATTGGTGTTTAAATCTTAAGATCTGTTAGTTTCATGGATCAACCCCTACCTGAAAAGTTTGATTGATTAACAACAAGGGGATCTCTTAGTTTCATGGATCAACGCCTACTTGAAAAGTTGATTGATTAACAACAAGGGATCAAAGTTGATTGATTAACAACAAGGGATCTGTTAGTTTCATGGATCAACCCCTACCTGAAAAGTTGATTGATTAACAACAAGGGATCTGTTTAGTTTCATGGATCAACCCGGGGGATCCGTTGACATCTGATATAGGTATGTATATGATATATACAACAAGGGTGATTGATTAACACAAGGGATCTATTAGTTTCATGGATCAACCCCTACCTGAAAAGTTAATTGATTAACAACAAGGGATCTGTTTGATATCACACACACACACACACACACACACACACAAATATATATATATATATATATATATGTTTTTAATTTATTGTTGTTTAATTCTTAAGATCTGTTAGTTTCATGGATCAACCCCTACCTGAAAAGTTGATTGATTAACAACAAGGGATCTGTTAAGCTTTGATCCGTTGATATTTTATTTTCTTTGGCTTATTCTTAGACGATTTTCAAATATAATATTGTAAAATACTTTTTATTGTATGTAAGATCATTTTTTTTTCATATTTAAATGGTTGATTGAAACTTGTTTCACATATTTTGTGGATTTTCTGTCTGAATCTTGGGTTACAAAAGGAAGTCATACGGTGTATCTGATCTCTTTTTTTCCTGTTCAGATGCAAATCTTCGTCAAGACTCTCACTGGCAAGACCATCACCCTTGAGGTGGAAAGCTCTGACACTATTGATAATGTAAAGGCCAAGATCCAGGACAAGGAGGGAATCCCACCAGACCAGCAGAGGCTCATTTTTGCTGGCAAGCAACTTGAGGATGGGCGTACCCTTGCAGACTACAACATTCAGAAGGAATCGACCCTTCATCTGGTGCTCCGATTGAGAGGTGGCATGCAGATCTTTGTAAAGACCCTTACTGGCAAGACAATCACCTTGGAGGTGGAGAGTTCTGACACCATCGACAATGTGAAGGCCAAGATCCAGGACAAGGAGGGCATTCCCCCAGACCAGCAGAGGCTGATATTTGCCGGCAAGCAGCTTGAGGATGGTCGGACCCTTGCTGACTACAACATCCAGAAGGAATCCACTCTCCACTTGGTTCTCCGTTTGAGGGGAGGCATGCAGATCTTTGTGAAGACCCTCACAGGCAAGACCATTACCCTTGAGGTGGAGAGTTCCGATACCATTGATAATGTGAAAGCTAAGATCCAAGATAAGGAGGGTATCCCACCAGACCAGCAGAGACTCATCTTTGCCGGCAAGCAGCTTGAGGATGGTCGTACCCTTGCAGATTATAACATCCAGAAGGAGTCCACCCTCCATTTGGTTCTTCGTCTTCGTGGAGGCATGCAGATCTTTGTGAAGACCCTCACAGGAAAGACCATCACCTTGGAGGTGGAGAGCTCTGATACCATTGACAATGTGAAAGCCAAGATCCAAGACAAGGAAGGCATCCCCCCAGACCAGCAGAGGTTGATTTTTGCTGGTAAGCAGCTTGAAGATGGGAGGACTCTTGCTGACTACAACATTCAGAAGGAGTCAACCCTTCACTTGGTGCTGCGTCTCCGTGGAGGAATGCAGATTTTTGTCAAGACTTTGACCGGAAAGACCATCACTCTGGAGGTTGAGAGCTCAGACACCATCGACAACGTGAAGGCGAAAGATCCAGGACAAGGAAGGCATTCCCCCAGACCAGCAAAGGCTAATCTTCGCCGGAAAGCAGTTGGAAGATGGGCGCACCCTGGCAGACTACAACATCCAGAAGGAGTCCACCCTTCACCTTGTCCTTCGTCTCCGTGGTGGCTGTTAACTGAGCTGTGTTGCTCATCTTGTCATGGTTTATATGCTAAGACTCTGCACTATGGTTCTCGTGTGTGTTCAGTAGCCCATCATTTGATGGTTGCTTTTTAATAATTTGAACTCTTTGAATTTCTCTGTTCCTTGTCTGTACTGTTTGGAGTGGCTGTTTAAAGGCCATTCCATTGCAAGCTTTAGTTTCTATGCAAATAAAATTTACTTCATCCATTGTGCATGATTTCTGAAGTTTCAGGCGGTGACGCCCTTGATTTTTATAGGGGAATTTTTGCCGTGCTGTGTTTTGACATGGGTTTGGTGGCCTGGTTGAAACTTGCCAAGCGATATCTCACATTCTGCCAAGAAATAGTATGCTTCGTTTGGTTTCAGACTATGGTCATGATCCAGAGGACTGTTCGTTTGGAACTTTGATATTTAATGAAAGATAAATGTACTTTACGTGATAATCTCTGTATAGTTTGAATGGTATGAGTTATGAGTAGTTGAAGGGAAAATATAATTGATACGAAAATGGAGTTAAATAAAAATATAATGTATGTCTATACTCTATATAGAGGATAAACTTGATTAGTCATTTGGAGTTGAAATGGCTTATGATATCAATGTATAATATTGATAGCACATATTGAATTTAAGGTATAAACTTATTTGATTAACTATTTCTATAAGGAAATAATTAATGATATTAGTGTAGAATAATGATATCGATAATAATAAGAACATTGATTAAATATTCCAAGAATGAAAGTTAATGATATCGGTGCAGAATATTGATAATGGTATTAACAAGAAATTTGATTAATTGTTCTGAAAATGGAAGTTAATGATATTAGTGTTCTACACTGATATCAACAGTAATAAGAAAGTTTGATTAGTTGTTTCGAGGATAAAAAGTCTAACTATATTAAAGGGAAATTTGACATCAGCATGTCCGTGGATCTATAAGAAAAAAAATTGATTATTTCAAGAAGAAAATAGTTAATGATATTGATGGGTTATATTGATGTCAACATGAATATTGGAATCATTTAATAGATTTTTCAATGACAAAATTAAATGTGGAAGGGTAACACGTAATTGATGATGAGTTGTATATTATTTTGGGATAAATTATACTTATATGAAAATTTTCAAAAAATAAAATAAAAATATTGAGAATCTAAATTAAGTAATTTTCCTTACTTGTAACATTTATATTGCTATTTTTAAATTATCTCTTTTCAGGACCTTCACATGCATACCATGAGTTAAATTATGTATAGGGCTTTCATATTTTGTGTTATGTAATTAGTTAAGCTTTGTGAGAATTACAATGATTGTTATTGTAATGATTTTATTATTAGAATGTTGAATTTAAAGAATTAAATACAATCTAAATTTTATGTTTGTATAATTAGGATGATACACACACACACATATTGACACTTCTTAAAATATCATTGCATGACTAATAATTTTTATAATAATATCTAATTTCTAGATTATTCCTTGCTTTGTTGAAATTGTATTTGTTGATGTATTGATGAAATTGCACTTTGAGATGTTGACAAACTATTGAATGAGGAATTGATTGTGAAAATATGTGACATGTTGAATACTAATGACTTGAGATTCTTCAATTTATAGGGAGACTATTGAAATTTTTGTAGAAATATATATAGATGTCAAAAAAAATGTATTTTTTTTTGAGTATATAATGTTATTAGATTAATGCCATGAAAAGTTGGTTTATTACAAATTGTGTTATTGTACTAGGGAGATCAAAGTCAACCTTTTTCTAAGAGAGTTACATTTCTATGATAATTGATGAGAGACCCTCAATTCATCACCTAAAAGAAAAGTAAAAAGTCATTTTGAATAAGTCATTCATATACAAGAAACTTATATTTTTATTAATGATTATGCATCCTAGGGGTTATCGAGTGATAAAGTAAAGAAAAAGATTCTTAGGATGAAACATGTCTTGAAGACGGTGTCAAGATGTTTGCGTTGACTGCCCCAACTTGGAAGGTCATTCATGATGGTTGTCTTTGTAAAAACAAGAAGATCCATGTTGTAGCAAATTGATCTCTTCCACCCCTATATGATTTTTTATGACTTACTTCACTTTAAGTAAGTTTTTTTCTAGAATGATATAAAGTTTTCTCGAGAAATCATGTTCATTTACTCCTCATATCTGTAAGGCCACTAGCTCAAGCAATTATTTTACCTTGAGAATCTCTTTATTGAATCTTTTCAAATATTGTCATGTAGACATGCTTTCTTGTTGGGCAACACCAAATAACTATGTAGAGTTTTTCTTAGCCGGTATGTTGGTGTTGAAGTGTGTCGCTAGCTTGACGTATATGTCACTAAATCTTTCGATGAAGTTTGCTTACAAGTTGTTATACTAGGCACAAGCAAACCTTCTGAAAATTGTGAGTATCTTTCACATTATTTGTTTGGATGATGAAAGTTTTTTTTTTTTTAATTTAGATTTTCTTAAGGATATATTGTTTATTAATTAAATTAAACTCATTGATTAATTATAAGTATGCAATACTCACTTTATGATGTTTTATTAAACATTTATTTAATTGGAGATTGATGTTTATTAAAAAAAAATTATTCGTTTCATATATGATATTTCACTAGTTTTGAAAATGACGGGTTATCTCTAGTTTTTTTATTTATTTTTCTTTGTTAAATTTAGATTTTAATTTTTTTTTAAATAAATCAAATCAATCAATTAAATATAAATATGAATTTTGTTTTTAGTGTAAAGAGACAAGTTAGGAGATTTTGATATCTGATTCTTTGGAAACCAATATAAAACTTTACATGGCTTGAATATTTCTTTAATTGCAAAAATAAATAAATAAATTAAAATTAAGTGAGCACGGTTTTATAGCTAGTAAATTATTATAATACGTAAAGCAATACCCATATGTCACTCCTAATGAGAAATTATACATCGTCATCTTCTTTTGAAACTCCACATGAAATACCAAGTTTTACCTTATTTTTCAGTACTTTTTATATTAAAATATTAATTTAACAGCCTAATATGTCATACCAATGGTACGTCTCTTTTTTTTTTTCCTTGACTTATTTGTATTGATTGGATACATGCCATATCAACTTTTTGAAATTTCAAGATTGCTATGATTCCTGAATTTTTAGTGTCAATTTCTTTTCAAATTACCTAAATAACAAATTTAATTGAGGTTATTTCACCTTAATTTTTCTCATTCAAGAAAGTTTGAGAATTTTATATCTAATTTCTAATGGGTAGCTAACAAAAATCATTATTTTAGGGCTTATATTTTTAAGCTAAATGACTAACGAGGTGTTTGACACTGCGTTTCAAAAGCAGTTTTGAAAAAAAATGATTTTTTTTACTTTAAATTAATTTTTAGTATTTATTTTTAAATCATTTTCATGTGTTGATATCAAAAATAATTTTTTTAAAAATAAAAATATCATTTTGATGCATTTTTGAATGAAAATAATTTTTAAAAACAACTTTAACCATATTCTTAAATATTTATTAAGTAGTTTGCTAAACAAAAGTTGTATGGATGATGTGTTATTTTTTAGATGGAGACACAAAGTGCTTCAATATGTTTTGTTAGCAATTCTAAGATTATTTAATCACTTGTTATTTCATTATTAATTCATTAGACTGAAAAAGTAATTGTCAAGTTTATAAACATAATTCAATAACTTGGACCTGAAAAAAAATGATTAATCTCTACTTTTTGCATATTATCGCTACCAATTATTTATAAAAGAAAATTACTAATTTGAAAATAAAACCTTTACAAAAACATTAATGATCTCAAAAATGTCAATTTCATATATTAACTTGCATTGCTAATTTATTTTATATATATAAAAACACCATTTAATAGAAAATCTAGTGTAAAAATATGGAGTAAAATTTTAATTATCATAATTTTGCTATATGAACAAATCCTTAATGCAATATATTTCACCACATTAATTAAACGGTTTTAAAGTATAAAAATGCAAGGAAAATAATGACAATGTAACTTTTCAAATTTAGTTTTGCTTGATAGGAGTTAGTATATATGTTTCAAATTGATTTATCTATGTAACATAATTTAAGTATTTGCTAGTAATTTTTTTTTTGATTCAAGGAAAACCTCATTCCTTTTTAGGCATTCTTTGCTGGACTCAAGTTAAACGAGTAAAACTCTCAATCATCGTAGGCTCTTCCAAGATGAGCACACACTGACTCAAATCCGAGACCCTACGAGACAAATGTATTTGCTAATAATTTTTTTTTGGATTCGATAAAACTCAATCTACTTTTTAAGTGCTCTTTATGGGCCCAAGTTAAGTAAATAAAACTCCAATTATCACAGACTCTTTCAAAATTAGCACCTTTTAAATCGAATTTAAAATCTAGAAGACAAATCTTAAGCTCTTTCACTCAATGCTCTTTCACTCAATGCCATGCCACTTTACTAAATAGTTTGCCTTATTATTTATTTAAAAAATCCTGGCTTCGGTGATCAGCTCAGCCCAAACCTTCACATTTTTCTAATGCGAAATCTCCAGTGCCGGGAGAGATGCCATCGGTATCTCCCCGGACACTGAATCATATCTTGATGGCTGTGAGCTGTGCGCGATTTGCAGGAGACTGGGCTTGTGCGAGGGATCCAAAAAATAGTAAAGTAATTTTGAATATTTATTTTAAGTTTTTAACTATTATAAAATTAAATAAAAATATTTTCAAACATGATATCACGACATAGTACAAAATAACAATTTAATGTGTTTGCTGATATAACACAAGATCTTCTTAAAAAAATCTTAATATAATATTTTATTTATTTATTTTTAATATTAATATTTCAAAACTATAAAAAAGCTTTAAAAAATAATTAATGTTTTAAAAAAACATTTTAAAAAACCAGTTTAATTGTATTAAAAATAGATCTCTAGTGATAATTTCAGAATATAAAAACAAAATTCAAAATATATCAGATTAATGTTTTGTAAATTTTAATATAAACATTGAATAATTTTAAGAAATAAAATATTTATCAAATTTTTTTAGAAAATAACAAAACAATAGTAAAAACGCAACACGAAACAAGCAATTAATAATAAAAGCCCAAAGAAACAAACAAACGGTTCATCAACGGTGTCGTTCGTTAAGAACAAACGCTTTTCTATCAAATTTCTTCACACTCCCTCCAACTACAAAGTCTTCTTTACTCGCATTCTCTATCCGCCATGTGCTGTTTCTATTAAATCATCACTTGAAAACACAAGGCGTTTCTATGCACTCGCCATTCTTGAGAGTAGATCCTATATTAACCGACACAACCCTAAAAATGTAAATTAAAAAACTATCACGCGCTCGCTTGTTCTCGCTATATAGTTTCTAGAGCTCTGCTTTCTTTGTAACCAAACAGCCTTTTATCAGAAAAAGCTTGACAGGGTTTCGCTTCTAATCAATCAGTCATACTCTCGGCATCGAAACCCTAGTCACCAGATCAAGTAATTTCTCTTTGTTCTAATTAGTTGATTTCGTCTTCGTTTTTATGCTAGTTTTTAGCTTAGTTATTAACTTTCCGTGATAATTTTGTGAATCTTGTTTAAAAAGATCAGATCTTTGTGAATTGATTTCAAGTTCTAGTCTTTCTCTTGATATATCGACTTTTTTCTTGGTGTCTTGATTGCTGGGTTCTTTTTTTTTCCTGTTTTTTGAAGTTAGGCTTTTCTGTCTCTGTTGTCTGGTTGGTTTATTGGCTTGTGTGAGTGGTCATATCTCTATGTTCAATTAGACAGTTAAAGATCTGGGGTTTTTATTTTATTTAATAAAGCAAGCTTCTTTGTTTTACATCAAATGGGTATTTTTGTTTTTGTTTGTTTGTTGATGATTTTGTGTTTAGAATACGGATGTGATTAGCAATAATTTATGATATGTTCTATTTAGGGTTTTGTAGCTTGTATTGTTCTGTTTTGGTGACAAGCAACTTATTAATCTAGAATTTTGAATTTTGAATTTTGATGTATTGGGCTGACAACTTTGTTATGTGAGTTTGCTCTGTCATGATTGATTAGTTCATAAACGGCCTTACCTGCTTGCCCCAGTGTGAGCAGGCAGTAATTTATCGTTAACATTTATTGCTTGTTTATCTATCAAGGTGATTTCCCTTTTTTATGGTAAAATTAGAGGGACTTGATTTTGTCTCCTAAAAAATATGCTGTGATTTTGGAAAGGATAATTTTTTTTTCAATTTTTCCTGGCAAAGTGAATCTTATGGAGTTGTTGCTATTCAGGTTTGAGCTTTTAGGTTGTTGGGCTTCCTTGAACAGTTAAGGTTTTATGTCTGATCTCGAAGTCCAAACTCCTACTGCTTTTGGTAAGCTATTGTTTTTACTCATCTTAAATTTCGTTGCTAGTATGTTCACGAACTGTATTGTACTCCGATATTTGTATTGTTCTGAGATGTGATGAAACCTTCTACTCTGTCTACTCCTAGATGTCTGACAATTATGCTGTTTGTTATTGAAGATCCTTTTGCTGATGCAAATGCTGAGGACTCTGGTGCTGGGGCAAAAGAGTATGTGCATATTCGTACACAGCAACGCAATGGTAGAAAAAGCTTGACAACTGTGCAAGGTTTGAAAAAAGATTTCAGCTATAACAAGATACTCAAGGACCTCAAGAAAGAGTTCTGCTGTAATGGAACAGTGGTGCAGGACCTTGAATTAGGCCAGGTATGTGTGTTTCAGCTTTGCATTTTATGAATTTTTAGTCTCCTGTTGCTTATGTGATTGTTCTTCTATGCAGGTTATTCAACTTCAAGGTGACCAGCGCAAGAATGTCTCTACCTTTCTTGTTCAGGTAATTTTCATTCCTTGTGCGAGTGGATGAATTTAACAATCGAAATTTCTCTTTTGGGCTGTCTCCAAGCATTGATATTTAGGTGGATCCGAATTTATAATCTTGTTTTGTTTGGTCAGGCTGGCATTGTGAAGAAGGAGAATATTAAAATTCATGGTTTCTAAGCCGTTGCAGAAAATCTAAAACTCCACACCGTGCTCTCCCCCTGCTCGTATCAAGAACTTTAGAGATATCAAAGCTATTACTATCTTTCCTATGTTTGGCTGTATGACATTTATATCTTTTGTTTCTGGTGTTATCCGGATATCTGTTTCCCTATGTTGTGGGATGATAATGGAATACTTTACAGATTGCAATTGTGTTTTAAATAGTTATTTCTATCTCCAGTCGATCTATAAAATTATCGATAATGTGTTGTGTTCTTGGTTAATGTTATATTAAATGACAAGGAATTCAGTAGGTGGCCCCGTTGCCTTCCTCGCAACAGAGGACAGAATCAATGACTGCTACCCAATGGGTCTCCTGCCTCGTTTCCTCTGTGCAGGTAAATGCTTCTTTGTTTCAGAACAAGCTGTAGTTAAATGTATGAAAAGAGTTGTGTTTAGAACCTGTATGGCTGTAGAGTGATAAAATAGTAATTTTACTATTTTGGTTTCAGTAATCTGTGTTTTGGCTTTGATAGCAAGAGTATGAGAGTGTGTTTGGGAATGAGGTGTGGCCGGAGTTTCCAAATAAATCATGGTTTTGGTGATTGGTAAATGAAAAAACAGTAGATGATTTTCGGTGGGTTGATCAAAAGCTGGAAAGAGCTGCTTTTTCTACTTTTCATTCCACTCTTCTCTCTCGGTGCGGTGGTATCAACAGTTCTTGGTTCTCTTTTTGGGGTGGGGGGGGACATTCACTCCTTTTAATTCCATTAGTTCTTGGTTCTGCGGATGAAAAAAAAATCCAAAAAGAGAGGGAGGGAGGGAGGGAGGATCTGGAGAGAGAGAGGGGTTTAAAAGTTAATTAAAATATAAAAATATAAAGGAATATATTAAAATATATTACAATATAATTTTTGTCTCACAATTTTAATTTTGTTTAAGATAATATTTTACCAGATATTGTTTCTAGATCGAATAGTCAAGGAAAGTAGAGATCTTCATGTATAGATTTAGTTCGTGATAGATTTACAAGTAATTTGATGAGAAAATGAAAAGAAATGTCTAATTTACTTGAACTATTAATTATATATTATTATTATTATTATTAAATATTTAAAAAATAATATATATATATATATATATATATATATATATATATATATATATATATATATATATTAAAGGAATTTCACAAATTGAAATCAATTTGAAAAACTTGGTAACCAAATATTTGAAATTGATTTTCATTAATCTCAAACTCAATTACAGTTTTAACTAAACATTTCAAAATTTATTTTGAACCGCATATAAATTGTTTTTTATGAAATTGTTTTTTTAAAATCTCAACTATAAAAGCAAAAGTAATACCAAAAATACCCCTAGAGTATGCATGGCCTAGGATTGAGGGCATATTGGTCTTTGAATTACTTTTATAGCATAATATAAAGATTAAGTTACATTTAAAAGTAAAAGTTTAATGTCTCAAGCCTTCTCAACCTTTTTTTTTTTATTTGCACTGTCGTGATGATGTTTTTTTTAGCGCTTCATGCCCTTGTTATCCCCTTGAATTAGGGAGACAAGGCACGCTGTGAAGATGAGGGTGTTTTATAGTTGTAAAATTTATGACTATAATTATCAGGAGTCGCCATCTAGTATTAATGTCACTACACTGTTACGTGAACAGTAACTTGGTGGCCGACCAACCACGACGAGAGGCTCACTTGCTACTACCGCCGGGTCGAGGTGGTTCTTCCTGTCGTGGTGACGTAAAAAATGGCGGTCTGTGGGGGCCGGAGGGGCGTTGGAAGTTGTCGGGTTGTACTATGGTTCACCTTTTGCTTCGTTACTGTCTTCCAGGAGCTAGAGAAGAAGGATGAGTGGTGGCTGATTGCTGCTGGAGCTGGCGAGGAGAGAGAGCTAGAGGGGAGAGAGAGATGGCTGTGACGGGAGGCTGGCTGTTGCTGAGGCTGTGCTGGTGGAGGAGAGAGGGCCAGTTGCAACTGGTTTTAGAGAGAGAAGGCTTGGTTGGAGATGAGGAAGATGAAGAGATGATGGTCGTGTTCTGTCGTCTCCCTCTTTGTGTGTTTTTTTCTTTGTTTGTTCATCAATGTACCCCCTATTACGTAAATTTTCCTTTGGTTTTCCTTTCGTTCTTCCTCTTCTCTGTGCATGATTTATTTCTCGCTATTTATAGGCGTGCATGCATTGGTGGTAGGTTGCTTTTCGGCGACAGCATGCCTGCAGTGTGGCTGGTGGTGGTTGGGTAGGTGGGCTGTCAGCAACGTTGTGCAGGTGGCTATCGGCAGTGGCACAGGTGGCTTGTCAGCAGGTAGTGCAGGTAAAGACATGTGGGGACTGTAGTGGTGTAATTGTAATTTGGTCCTTCAATTTGTAAGTGCTCTAATTGCACCCTCTAATTGGATTTAAACTCGTAATTTTGTGCAATTGTATCCCTGTCAGAATTTCAACAGCAACCTTGGCTTTGCGCGCATTTTTTATTTTGGTCCTTGGCTTCTAATTTATGCGATTCAACCCTTAGTTGAGCATTAAATTCTCAATGTCATCAATTTAGCTCCTAACTTCGCATAATTGGCTAGGAAAAAATTCAATTTCGGTCTCTAAAAATTCCATTATCAATTGAACCCTAATTAAGCTCAATAATTTGATTTTTTCATTGATTTAAGCCCTTAATTAATTGGATGTGACCAATTTTAAAGTATAATCCTTCAATTGGATCCTAAATTAATTCTCAATTATAATTATACTTTAAATTGATCGACGATTAAATCAAATCAACCTATAGAATATAATTATGTTGCACGACTTAATTTCTACACAGATTTATCCAATGATATTTTTTTTTAAATCTGTACATTCCTCTATTTTTGGGGACAAAAGAGATACGATCGGACTCTCGAAGACAATCAAAATTTTCACATTGATTTTTCTACCAACGCCAATATTTTTTTATGTTATTTTTTAGTAGATTTTGGGGAATAACTCAAATTTGGTTATGACATGCACAATGAAAGACATTTAACTGTCCTTAACATCAAAATTTGTTTAGCTTTCCTTTGAGAATATTTTTGTATTTTCACATTAATTTTTTTATTGTACTCATATTAAGGTAGGAATATTTTTGCTTTTTAATATAAATATAATATTATTAAAAGGAAAAGCTATCATACACCTTGGTTCACGCAACGATCCATCTTCCCCGTAAGTGCTATTAAATTTGCGCATGTCAGTTTATCCTTGTTTATGATATTCAACGTGTGTAATCAATTACAATTGGCCTTCAAATTAATTTTTCCCATCACCTCTCTTTTGTCGCTTTTTTTTTAAACTTGAATTATATCCTTTGAGTTTATTTTTAATCCAATTTGATAATTAAATTTTTTATTTGCTAATTATTTTGCAAGATTGTGAAATTTTTAAAAAATTATGGTTAAAAAGCATAAACTTGAGTTAATTTAGGTTTATCTGTAGAGTATTATATTTGTGATGGTGAGATTGTAATAATTCTATAAAAAAAAATCAAATCAAATTATAAAATTTAATTTTCAATAAATATATTACTAAAAAAATAAAATAAAAAAAATGATCTAAATAAACCTGTCAAACTTACGATTTGAGTTACAAGACCAAAATAACTCATAAAAAACAAATCAAAGTAAATAATAAATTTCAATTCCCAATTAGTTCAATGTTGAAAAAATATATTAACTCATAAAATATAGTATGAGTCAATCCACAAAACTCATGACCAGGGTGATGAGATCAAAATAACTTCAATGAAAAAATAAAAAAAATATTTAATTTGTTAAGTATGTAACTTTCATTATAAGATTAAGATAATCCCCAAATAAAACAAACCATAAAAATATTTAATTTGTTAAGTATGTAACTTTCATTATAAGATTAAGATAACCCCAAATAAAACAGACCAGAAACAAATTGTAAGGCTTAATTATGAAAAAATTATGCTGAATCTAGTATTGAATGATGAAATTTGTAAAAATTTAAATTAAAAAACTAACAAAAAATAAGTCGGATCCATTCGTCAAGTACTACTCTCGAATCTTGAGACAAATATAATCTAATAAAATGCAAAATAAATCAAATAATGAAGTCTATTTCTTAATCAAACACAATATTAATGGATGAAAATAGAAATAAAACAACAATATTAATGGATGAAAATAGAAATAAAACAACTAAAAAAAAGTAAAAAAAACTAGGTCAATTAGGTTAACCCGCCAAACTCAGGATCCAAGTCATAACATGGGGACATCCTATTAAAAAAAAATTCAATATTGAAGGACTCATGTTACAAGACGTTAATAACCTATTAGAAATAAAATAAAAAAACAACCTCATTTAATCGGGGCTAAAATACCAAAAGACATTAACCTAATCATAAAACCAAAATATCTTCATAAAAAGCAAATCAAAACAAACTACATAACTCAATTATCAACCAATCTAATATTAAATGATAATAAAGAACACAAATAAGAATCTGAGTTAACTCAAGTTAACCCGTTAAGTGGCCGTTTGGTATTGCAATGCAAACTGCATTTTAAGGAAAATGTAGTTTGCATCCGTTTAGTAATCCATGAATTGCAATTTTCATTGCCATGGGACCCACCAAAATCACGATCAAAACCCCTCAGTTTACATGAAGCAGGATTTTGTAGCTTTTGTTGCGTTTTCAGACCGAGTCTCTGCTTGCGTTTCTCTTTTCTTTACATTTGAAAAAACAATATACATAGAGGAAGAAGACGATGATTATGCGTAAAAAAAGTTGCAGCATAACCACCGACAGGACAACAAGCTACTCCCTCCCTCTCTCTGTTGCAGGTTTCTCTTACTAGAAACAACCATGACTGTAACCTCTCTCCTCCAGTAACAACAACAGTCATCGGCGAGCAATAGAAGCTTCTCCTTCGGCACCTTCAACCTCTCCTCCTCATTGAAGCACTGCAGCAATGCAGTCATCTCCCCCAGCTCTGGCGTGAAGCAGCAGCAACGCACAACCTTCCGACACTTCTCCCAGCTACCACAAGCTACCATTCTAGACGACACCACCATATGAAGAATCATCTCGGCCTCCTCTACCCATCAACATCGTTCATTGACCCTCTCATTACCATCGACCGACCACTACTGTTCACGTTTTAAGAAGAGGTGAATAATGCAGTGTACCATTTCACTGAATATATATGCTGGACTTGGGTTAGGTTGGACCTCTAAGCACAACCCAAGTCCAGCAAAGTTAGGGCATTTTAGCCCAACTTGTCTGGGTCTGGGCCATTTAGTTGGGTCAATCTCGGCTTGATTTTTTTTCATTTAAAAAAATATTTTTTTAAAAAAAATATGTAGATAAAGGTCTTGAATTTTCCAGCATTCCAAGCATTGAAGTCGAAATGACACGAAATTTCACCCAACTAATGCATTTCAGAATGACCATTCGAATCATCACCCAACTATCCTTTTTTGGTTGAATTTTGTCGTTTAGGCCCCAGAATCATTGTTTTTGCCATTTTAGGAAAGTTTCGTTTTAACCATAACTCTTGATTTCTAGGTCCGAATCAACTTCCATGAATTCCAACTTGCTTAAGATTTCTAGCAGTTTTAATTTCCGTAATTATCTCAATTTTGCTATTTTTGGTAATTTTTTATAATTATCCCATTTCTTGTCCAACAAGGATTAGAGCTAGGGTTTTCATTTTAAATATCATTGTAAGCTTTCTAGCCGGGTACTAAATTATTCAATAAAATTTCAAACTTTCTTAAGAGTTTCTCTTGTTTCTAGGAATCCTAAAATATTATACAGAATATTGACGTTGGTCATACTCTTTTGTGTTTTCCATTGTGTCACTCGATCAAATAGAAAGGGATCACAAAAGCATTCACGTATCGATTTAGTTTGTGATGAAATTATAAGTAGTTTGATGAGAGAATAAAAACAAATGTTTAATTTACTTGAATTATTAATTACATTTTATTGTTATGATTATTAATCTACAATATTTAAAAAAACTATATATATATATATATATATATATATATATATATATATATATGTGTGTGTGTGTGTGTGTGTGTGTGTGTGTGTGTGTGCGCGCGCGCGCGCGCGCTTTAAAATAATTTCACAAGTTGACAACAATATGAAAAAACATAATAACTAAACACACGAAAACTAGTTTTTCATTAACCTCAAACTTAACCACAGTTTTAACCAAACACTTTAATTTCAGTTATGAACCGCAGCTAAAAGTGCTTTTTCATTTTTTTTTTTTTTTAAACCTCAACAAAAACAAAAACAAAAACAATACCAAACACACCCTTAAATACTATTTCCTGATTATGAGGCCAAAATTGCTCTATAGCAAACAAACAAAACAAATCATGAAAATTTAATTCTCAACCAATTTAATGTTATAAGATAAGATTGAGAAAAAAAAGTTAATTAAAAAAAATTCGAGTTAATCCGGTTAACATCTATCATACGAGTGGATTCCAACAAAAACACATCAAGGAGAAAACAACTGAAAAAAAAACCCAAATGAAAAAAAAACCCAAATCAACATTACAGGGGATTGTGTGTGTACAGTAAACCCCCCTGCTCTTTAGTTTATAGGTAACAAGGGGTTTCTCATCATGAATCTTTGGCAGGGACCGGAAAACAATCGGACAGTTCAGTAGGCAATGTTGAGGCCAATGTGGTATAGATGGAAGTGGAGACTATACCACAATTAAGTAGCATGTGTTGTGGCCAGCATTTTAAAGTACATTAAGTTTGAGACATCGTTTGCTTATGTTTCGACTTTTCCGTAAATAAAAGATGAATACATAAAACTGGCGGATCAACTAATCTATGTTCAGATACTTGGGGTTGGTATCTGAAAGCTAGTTCTGGTTTGCTCCTAAAATTTTTACCTCCACCATCTCCTTCAACAGCTTTTTGAAATCATCATCCCCGTTGCATCTACAAGGAATGATTTGCAATTCTGAGCAGAGTGCCATAACTTTATAAGGACTCAAATGCCTGAGAATCTCAGGGTCTCGATCATAGTCCTGGTAATTCAATGGAGAGAAAATAATAAATACACACAAAGTAATGAGCTGTTTTCTTAAAATTCCTATTTCAATAATTCACATCTTCAATGGCCCAGGATTTTGCAGTCAATTCAATTTTAATATGGTCTAAAATTTCCACATGCATTCTCATCAGGAAAGAAAAATAGGCATGCTGATATCCATTTAAAGGAAAGGTATCCTCCCAGTGAATGTAAATAAACTGCAAAATTACATGTGCCATAAATCGGACATGCATGTAAAATGAAACCAAGTAGCATATGTCCCTTTAGAGTTCCTACATAAGCTAGGAACAAAAAGATATCACAATTTGCAATCAAGTACATCGACTAGCTTGGAACTAACAACTAAGGGGGTATTTGCCACTACGTTTCAAAAGTACTTTTGAAAAAAAATGAAAATTTTTTATTTTTATTTTTCTACTTTAAATTAAATATTTTTGGTGTTTTTATATCATTTTCATGTGATGATGTCAAAAATAAATTTTTTAAAAAAAAAAAAAACATCATTTTGATCATCTCAATAAGTACAACAAATACCTCCTCACCTTCTCTGTTATGACAACAACTGGCATGGAACCAAACTTATCCTCCAGCTCTTTAAGTTTCATTCTGATCATCTCAATATCCTAAATTAATTGGGCAACAAGACAATAAGATTGACATGTAGAATTGGCATTACAATCACAAATGAATTTCCCTTCTACAAAAAATCAATTATGTCAAATAACCATCTCAATCCAAAAACACAACATGTTAAATGAGATCCAAAAGATATGATTTATATTATTCTCTAACACACATCCTCAAACAAAAACTTTTTTGAGGGTGAGATTCAAACTCATGACTATTTGATCAATAAAGACTTTGATACCATGTCAAAAATCTATTTCAATCTAAAAGCTTAGGTTGTTAGATGAGATCCAAAATATAAAACTTAGACAAGAGACTAAGGGAATTGTACCGTGTCTCGGAGTGAGTGGTGGTCACTGAAATCAAGTCGATCAACATATAATGTTCCCATCTGCCGAGAAAACACCTCATTTGTAGATAAAAACACAACAGTAAAGGGGAACAAGGGGCAAGGGATTGGAGAAGAATATATCACCTGTAATCTGTCTCCCAGTAATTTTTTTATTGGACTTCCATTAACTTGTGTGAAGATTCTCCATATAAAGCAATTAAGCAAATAATATGTAAGATCAAGGTTAAGGGGCAAAATACCTTCTCCATCCCCTGCACAAAAGCATTCGCTGAACCAATTGCAGAAACACATAGCATGACGCCATTGCATATGATATCCAATGGTATTCTGGTGTTCATATTTCCTACTTCAAAGAAGTGCAAGGGAGACATTCTAGTGAAAAAAATAGGAAGTGATTTTTTAACTTCTTGCACCATTAACTTGATGTCTCTGAGATTATGTTCTGAAACCTGTGCAAAACTTTGAGTTCAACATATTTGAATCAATTTCCTGCTTAGAAATAAAACAAATATATAATTTTTTTAATCTTAACAAATATACATAAAACTTTTTGAAAACAAGGATGAGTGGTAAAAGAATTGTGCTTTAGAGCATTAAGAAATGCAGAATTTTAAACGTAACATAAAATTTAAGAAACACCAATAAACTGCGAAAAAATCACTGTTAGGTACCAAGTTTGCATGATGAACTACAACAACGTCTGCTCTTCCGAGGGCTTTCAAAGGTTCCCTTAAAGGCCCACGTGGAAGTATTTGATGATTTCCCCATGGTGTTAGTCCATTAACCATGACAATCTCTATGTCACGCTGCAGGCTCCAGTGCTATCTTCCATGTAAATAAACACTATCATTACCAATATATCTATAAGCCAAGTATATCTTTCTTCATGATTAAAAGAAAATTAACAATCAATTGGCTGAATATGAAATGACTTCAATTCACAATATAAGAATCACACTATATGCAGGTCAGCTTATCAAGACAATATATTAAAGATAGAAGGAACATAGACAGGCATTTAATAGATTAATTAAGAGCAATAATTGGGTGAAACAAAATCAAAGCACGGGTACAACATAAGCAATCAGAGTACAGAACGTAAGCATATATATATGAAAGAAAACACAGAGAGTGAAGGCAGCATCACAAGAATTTTGAGGAAAAACATAAAAGGAAATTAAAATACCTGCATTCCATCATCCAAAACCACAACACCAATTTTTCTTGAGTTAATCCGACTTCCCTGTTCATGCCAATTGCCCTCAACTAAATAATCACGAGGATCCAAGTAACCATGTCGCTTAAGAAAGCAAGCTGCAGTAGCAGCTCGATTTGCACCCACACCAATCTTTACTGATTTCCCACGAAGATGCCTAGTGAGCATCCTGGCTTCATCTCCACCAGCATAACCCTGCCAACAAGAGAATGAAAACATTAATCTCTCAACTAAGCCAATGGCTCCATACAACTAGATAAACACTAAGCAGATATGCACTTGTCAAAACTATGCAATCTGGCTTGTGCATGCCAATGTGCGAACCTACATGCAGAGATTAGATTGCACAGTCGTGCTAGCAATCATCATATCATTAACCAGTTGGAAATGTAATCAGTCACTATATAAAAATGAAACCAAAAAAGAGAAAAAGTTTAAAATACCCTAGTAAGAATGAGAGGTGAAATTCCAGAATCAGCTAACCATGAAGCAATGAACTCAACCATTGGAGTCTTCCCATTTCCTCCCCATGTTAAGTTGCCAACACTTATCACTGGCACTGGAAACCTTCAAAAATCCACAGATTACAGAAAAAAAAACCAATAGGAAAACTATACTTTTTGAGCCTAAGCTATGCTCTTGTTCGTCACACACATTGGCAAAGGCAAACTAAAAATTCAAAAAAAGATCAAAACTTTTTAGAAACCACGAAAAACCCACATGACAAGATACTTAAAAAATCAAAACTTTCTTTCACTTTATCTTATTTCCTTGTACTTTCTCAGAGACCAAACAGGAAGCGGGGTCATTCGTACCTGTGCTTAGAGAAGAAGCCAAGGTGGTAGAGATAGTGGCGAATAGAGAGAACAACTTTGTAAAGAGAGGAAGCTAATGAGAGTATAGGAATTAAAGATTGGTGCAGTGTAGAGAGCTTAGTGTAGTCTTGCGCGTAGGCTATCTCCTTCACTACTCTCCTCAGTTTCTCCATTGAAGAGACGACGCGGCCTCGAAAAAGGAGTAGTAAAAATTGGAGGAACAAGCAAGAAATAATAATAATAAAGTCGTAACTGGACGACACGTCATCCAACACATTAAAATATAGAACACATGTCGTTCCCTTTGCTTTGTCTTGAAGTTGACACGTCGTCTGAGCAGTAACAGTTCCTTTTAATCTCTCTTTCCTCAGTTTTTTTCTCAGAAAAATAATTCTTGCGTTAGAATTAAAATTTTGAAAGGGTCTGTTTGGTTGTTGAGAAAAATCGTAATTTGATAAAAGAATGGAGGAATTATATGTTTTGATTCTCTCAATGATTCTTGTCGTCGGTTTAATACCGTTATATCTATGGAAACGCCGTCAAGATCGAATGCAAGACGAACCGCAACAACAAGAAGAACGGCAGGTCAGTCAGTGGTTACAATTTGTTAGGAATTTTTAAAGGTTAAAAAATTTCTCTGTATTTGTGCTTTAAAGAATTGAGTAATGATTTTTTTTGGATTTTTCAGGTTCCGAGAGGAGAGACAGTGGTGCGTGCAACTGGTACGCGTAGAATGCGTAGAAGACCAGCAGCTGGAGCGAGTTCATCAAGAAATGTTGAAGCACCTGCTGAAGGTTTACTGTTTTTTTTTCTTTTGACGATTCTTCATTTCTAGCTGAATGTAAATTTGTTGGTGTCCAGGCGTGTTTGTTTGTTTTGAATTTTTTTAATTGGTTTCGATTGGCATGCCCTATCCTGTGTGTTTATTTTAGTTACAAAGAGATGTAAAAGTGTATTATGATGAGTGAATACGTCTCTCGAGTAGTAGTTTTTTTGTGTTTTCCATGGTGAGTGATTGGCTGCCGGGGTTTGGAAAACTGGTGTTTGTGTTGAGTGTATGGATTTTTGGAGTGTGCA
This sequence comes from Salix koriyanagi, assembly GCA_029228605.1. Classification (NCBI taxonomy): domain Eukaryota; kingdom Viridiplantae; phylum Streptophyta; class Magnoliopsida; order Malpighiales; family Salicaceae; genus Salix; species Salix koriyanagi. Next base: position 7,200,796 of record CM055342.1, read on the forward strand.
GATGCTGGTGATGAAAGTGACGATGAAGCTGTTGGTTATCATGAGGATAAGGCATCGAAGAGGGAGAAGAAACGTCAGGAGAGGGAAGCACAAAGACAGGTGCGCTTTTACTTTCCTTTATTTTTTTGCAAGAAAACTGCAGTTTTTTCTGTCTGAACTCAAGTGAAGTTGCCTATAAGGTGTAAAAATCTAGAGTAGCTTTAAGAGCAGTGTTTGACATTGATTTTCAAAAGTATTTTTGAAAAAAAATGATTTTTTATTTATTATAAATTAAATTTTTTTTGGTGTTTTTAGATCATATCAATAATGATATTTTTTAAAAGAATAAAAATCATTTTGATGCATTTCTAAACAAAAAGCACTTTCAAAAGTAACTTCAACTATACTCCCAAACAAGAAACCAAAAATCATTTTTCATAGTTGTTGCCCTTCTTTTGTTGGTCCTGATTTTTCTTGTTTATTTTTTTCTCGCTCTCTATTGGAGTGTTAGTATTTGACCTGACAAAGCTACTTATTGTTGTGAAGGCTGAGGAAGCGGCACGTGAATCAAGGATGACCAAACAAGACCGTTATGCAGAAACGAGGAGGAGGAAAGATGAAGAACGCGAGGCAAAAGAGCGCATGCTAGTGGGTTGCTTACCTTTCCTTTAGTGGTATTTAGGGATATCAATTGTTGGATTCCTAGTTGAGGAAATTTGTCATGATTCATTTAGGAAGAAGAAGCCAAGGCTCAACAGGCCAAGGAGGAGGAAACTGCTGCACTGGAGTTTGATAAATGGAAAGGAGAATTTTCAGTGGATGCTGAAGGATCGACAGGAAATGATTTGCAAGATGGAAGTCAGGATTTGTTGTCTGGTTTTGTGGAATACATAAAGGTAATCTCAGCCCTGCACTTAGTGAACTATCTCTTTAAGTTATCTGTCCCTTAATTCATGATAAATATGTGAGTTTCTCTTGCTGGTCAGTTTAGCTGTTAATTTCTCCCTGTAATGTGAGAAAATGAATTTCTCCATCAAATGCAAAGTTTTAGTAGTTTAGCAAACATTTAAAAATTATCTTACTTTTATCTGCTATCATGCACTGTGATCGGCTGTTGGTAAAAAAGAAACTTCATCGATGATGATAAGGTTTCAAAATTGAAAGTCAAAGTTGTCATGTTGCTCATTCTTTTGCTTTGTTTTCTGTAATGTGATCTTGCAGAAACATAAATGTCTTCCTTTGGAAGATCTTGCTGCAGAATTTAAGCTTCGGACTCAGGTACCCTCTCTAAACCACTCCCCATTATTCCCAGTTCATCCTTCTCGACACAACAGTATATGAGGATCTAATTTGACAGTAACAATTCATATACTAAGAAATGGTAGTTCTTGAGCAATGGTAGAGCTGATCTTAATTTGTTCACAATCCTCATCCACTGGTTGTTTCATTATATGCATCTGGTTGTATAAGTAATTAGGAGCAAAATCATGTAAATATGACGTTGATGCCTCTTCTTTTGCTAATATGGGTGCCTAATACCTTTGGTTAATCCAGGAATGCATCAACCGGATCACCTCCTTGGAAAGTATGGGTATGTGTTCTTGCATCTCTTTTATTCATTGCATATATGTTTTAAGCAATCTTTAGTGCCCTGTGCAAGCTTTCACGGTTTAATTTGCTTTAATTACCTCTCTGCTCGTTTATTTTCCTTCCACTTTGGGTTCTGGAACTTTATTATCAAATTTTCAAACTAAGCCTTCTTCTTGCAATACCCTCACAAGTATAAATATCTTTATCGAATTTGTCCTTTTTCTCTGTCTAGTTTTTTCCCACTCTTTATCTTCTCTAATGTAAGGCTGGCTCTGTAATTTTCTGCTCTTATACTGTAGAATCTTTTCTTTAGGTTGATTGTGGCACGTTGGTCCATATCCTTCAACATTCCACCATCCAGCTATAATTTATAATGAACAACAACTCTTAAATCGTCTTTTCCAATTAAAACTGTGGTAAAGTCTAGTTGGTGTTTCATGAAAAGAAAAAGAAATGCAATAAAAGAAAGAAAGTTGTAATTACCCTTGACCATTGGAATGCTAGTGTTTTCTGTCATGGTTTAGTTTTGCAACAAAATATGAAAATGATATGCCTAGTCATTGATTGATGCGAAGTAAATATATTCTTTCTTCAGTAAATAGTTTCTGATGCAGAATTGAGTTTCTCTAAGATGGTTCGTTACCCTTGATCGGAAACTTAATGTTAGATTTATTTTCATATCAGGGCGACTTTCTGGTGTTATGGATGATAGAGGAAAATACATATACATATCACAAGAAGAGATGAGGGCTGTTGCTGACTATATTAAGCGTCAAGGGAGGGTTAGCATCTCGCATCTGGCAAGCAAATCCAATCAATTCATTGATTTGGAGCCAAAAGCACAGTTTGTCGAGGAAATCAGCAACGCGGAAGAACTCGCCATTGCTTGAGTTCGTGTATCTCCAGACTTAGCGTCATATAGATAGAAGAAAATCATGTTGCACCATCAGCAGAAAATATGACAACTTTTTCAATTTTTTTGTGATGTATAAAAGAGAAAGAGAACGACCATGAAGCAGTCCATGTGCTGGCAGAATGTTGTAGAAAAACTCAGGAAATGTTTCCAAGCTTAATTCGATCTGCCTAAGCCTGTTCGTTTTGTTGAAACTTGAAACCCTTTTCAGAGAATCAAATATGAGAAATCGTTCTTGAAGAATGCATTAATTGCTGCTGTTTTTCCTTTCAAGTCCTGTCCCGTTTCTCGGACCGAAACTTGTTTTGGCTGTACAGAAAACGGAATCTGGTGATATTGTAACATAGGTTTCCTAGTTGACCAAAAATATATTTATCTGGCAGGGGTTCATGCCGATAAGAACTGAGATTTGACTCCACCAAATTGAGAAACATGGTTAAGGTTGCGATATTTGGAGGGTTTTTAGCTGTTCAGAACATGTTTGTACTACAAAAGAAAACCATCTAGCGTGGCTGTTTATCATCCGTTGATTTCCATCAAATCTAGTTCTATCCGACTCTTGTTAATTGAGAAACATGGTTAAGGTTGCAATGTTGTGCTGGATGTTGCTGCATTTTGGCAGTTAAGAAGGACAAGCTTGCTTGGCCATGAAAAAAAGGAAGACCATGAACTCAAAAATCGTTTGGCAGAAAGGTTACAGAAATCCATTCTTTGTGAGCTGGTTCAGGTTAGTTTCTGGTCCCTTGAAATCATTTTGACAATGCAATTCTTTTTTTCTTTTTTCTTTTTTAAAAAAGAAAAGAAATGTTTTTTATTGCAGAGCTATATTCAGTTATTACCATCTAAAAATAGTTGTAACACCACCTAAGAACACTGCTGACATCCTCCACCTCCGAACCAGCCGTGAAAACTGGAGGAAGAGAATTGGTATAAGACTCAGTCCTGGCCATCTCTTTTCCAATTTATAAGCTTCTCATACCACTCTAACTTGGGTTTCCATTTCAGTGATCCCCCATTTCTCATTCATAGCCGCGTTCTTGAACGCGGCAAAATCACCACCGGTCTAGACGTAACCATATCTTTTTGCCCTCTATATTTTTCTTACTGAAACAACAAATTCATTCTTGCCCTGCAAGAAACTCGAAAATGAAAGCAAAACTAGGGGTGGAGGTTCCATGGCAACTGGTAATGCTAATCCTCATTGCCTTACCATCTATACTTTTTCATGTTTGCCATGGCCAAACCGATGACTATGCAAAATCCTGCAGCGCCACCGCCTGGCCTGGATGAATGCAATGGATTATTTCTCACCTATTCTTTCATATCTCGCGAAAAAGAATATCCAAGGGTAAAGAACGCATCCGCACAGGCATGGGCGTTCAAATCATTGGCAACGATAACCAATACAGGTCAATATGAGCTGAAGGGTTGGCAGATGTTTGTGGGCTTTCAGCACAAAGAAATTTTAGTGTCTGCTTCCGGGTGCGATCGTCGTCGACGGTGATGATTTCCCCTTGGAAGTTGGCAACGGGACAACCTTCGCCGGAAATCCGATGACTGACCTGAAGACTGCAATTGACACAGCAGGAGATTTCACCCAGATTTCTGCACAGATTGAGATTACAGGCTCAGTGTTTGGAATCAAGCCACCTGGAGTGCCCATGCCAAAGAATATAAAGCTTGTTGATGACGGGTACAAATGCCCTAAAGCAACTTTGAAAGGTAGCAATCCTCATGTCTTGATGGACATGTTTTCTCGTTCAAATTAAGCATTGCACTTGGTTTATCTTTAAGCAATTTAGATAGATTCTGTTAATACAAGGAACTTTCTTTTCTTCTCTTGTTCAAATCTGTGAAATGTTCCCGACCAGGCCCAAAGGCAGGGACTCGAATCTGAGTTCTTGCCTTCTTCTCGCACACATGCCAACGATCACACTGAAGCAAAATTTATCTCAGATAAATCTTATATGTTTTTCCATATCATGCTGCATAAATGTCATCAAAAGTACAATCATCATTGCTACAATTTTCAGCTGTCATATATATATATAAAGCCCATCTTCGATATCAAGTCACAAATTGCAATCGAAGTTTCCATAAAAACAATATTCATAGTTTATATTCTTTTCCTTCCAGGAAAAAACCTACATGCAAGTTTGCTGTAAGAAGGATCCCAAAGCCAAGGTTGAGAAGAAAAATCTCAAATTCTTGCCTCGTCGATACGGGGATCTCTCTCTGACTTACGATGTGCTTCAAGCCTACGGTAGCAACTACCAGGCCCAAGTTACTATTGATAATATCAATCCATTAGGCAGGCTTGATCACTGGAACTTAACCTGGGAATGGATGAACGGAGAGTTCATTACCAAGATGAGAGGAGCCTACACTCACAAAAGAGACTTTTCTGAATGCGTTTACGGTCCAGCAGGACAATATTACAAAGATTTCGACTTCTCCACTGTTATGAACTGTGAAAAAAAACCAACCATCTCAGATCTTCCTCCGGAGAGGAAAAATGATTCACAAGTTGGGAAGTTGCCATACTGCTGTAGAAATGGTACCCTTTTGCCATCTATAATGGATGAGAGCAAGGCAAGGTCCATATTCCAGTTGGAAGTCTTCAAAATGCCTCCTTTCTTGAACAGAACTGCTCTCGTACCACCCGAGAAATGGAAGATTGATGGTGTTGTCAATCCTCAATACAAGTGTGGCCCTCCAATCAGAGTAGATCCAACAGAATTTCCTGATTCAAGTGGACTTGATTCTAAAACTTATGCCATTGCAAGTTGGCAAGTAACTTGCAACATAACGCGTCCGAAGGATAAGCTTTCACGATGCTGTGTGTCTTTCTCTGCTTATTACAACAGATCTGCCATTCCCTGCAGTACTTGTGCCTGTGGTTGTGATAATAATGAAGGTTGCAGCAAGACTGCAAGAGCAATGCTTCTCCCAACAGAGAGTCTTCTTGTGCCTTTTCGATAACAGGACAACCAAGGCAATAGCATGGGCTGATCTCAATAAATTCAAAGTTCCAAACCCAAGACCTTGTCCTGATAATTGTCCAGTTAGCATCAACTGGCATATTGATTCTGATTACAAGACTGGATGGACTGCTAGTATCACTCTTTTCAACTGGGACAATTCTCCTTTCGAGGATTGGTTTTCTGCAATCCAAATAGACAAAGCCTACAAGGGCCTTGAAGGTGTGTATTCCTTCAACGGAACCACGTTTGACAACCTCAACAAAACTATCTTCCTTCAAGGTCTACCGGGTTTGAATTTCTTGGTGGGAGAGGTAAATGGAACTAAACCAGGAGATCCAAGGATTCCTGGAAAGCAACAAACTAAGATATCATTTACCAAAAAACATACCCCGGGCATAAATATAGCACGGGGTGATGGGTTTCCTACAAGAATACTCTTCAATGGAGAAGAGTGTGCTCTGCCAAAGCAAATCCCCCTGTCGAGTGCAGAGCAAAAATCTCATTTTAAGTTCCTCACAGTCGTAATCATGGCAATCATGACTTTCATCATGATGACAGATCACCTCCATTGATCATTTTTCAAGGTTAAAATTCTGTTTTTTTTTTTTGTTGTTGTTGTATGGGATTCGCCTGGGTGAGCACTTGTGTTTGCCTGCATCTATTTCAATGAAAGCTTTTCTAGCACTTTTGTAAAGACTAGACAGTAACCACTTTCTTGCTCATGACACAAAACTTTTCTGCATCTGCAGCGGAGCAGGAAGAAGTCTGTGACAAAAAATGGAGCATGATGCAACAATGAGTTCAGGGCCTGTATCTGCTGAAGTTGAATATCAAACGGAAGATGAGAAAGGTTGTAACAAAGTTCAAAACTGAACAGAAAAATGTCATATTTTTTACAAAATCCCCAACTACTATATGCAAAACAGTTATGAATTTTCCTCTGTATACTGATTCCATAGCTGTCTTTTTGTTTATTTAGTATGCCTTCATGAGGTTTTGATGGTAATAGAATAATTTTCAGTACATTTGATCTGTAGGGTTGTTGATTTTTGCATCAAATGATGAGACCATGTAGTTTAATTTTGCAACTCTATCCTGAAATAAGATTCTTGCAGCCTCAGGCATGCTAGCAAGGTTTGTCTTACCTTTATGAATCTCAACAACTCATGTTTCTTAAACTAAGAAATATTTCTGATCAATCAGTTCACACAATGTTGTTTCACAGAAACTAAGGATGCCATATTCTTGTCCTAAGATAGGAGCATAATGAAGGGCTTTCGAAAGTTCATTCTATCAAAAGAAGAATAATTAAAGTTGCAGGGACTAAGAATTGGCGAAAATGTTTTCAATTGTTATTTAACATGACAAACCTCTTTAAGAACACCTGCTGGGGGCTCCTATTTGAACCTGTCTAATATCAATTGAAAGTTTGAAACAGATTATACTCTAGAAGATCAGCTTCATATCTGGGGGCTTTTAAAAAATAATAATTGATATTCCAGTTCCAGTGTAGATTTTTTGCCAAAAAGTTAAAATATATGCTGATTTACCTGTTTTTCAAGCAGCTGAGCTAATGAAACCACAGTTTTGTTCATTGTTTCTAAACCAGCCTGCCCGAAATGTCAATCCGGTACCAGACCCAGGATGGGTTTTAAAAAATATAATTGAAAGTTCACTCAATGTGACCCGGTTAAACACTCTAACTCACCTGTATCTTGATTAATCGGATCAAAGCTAACTGACCATGATAAATCATATAACCAATGCCATCCATGCACGAAGTCAATCCTGAGCAAGTTTAAAAACTTTGGTTTTGCAGATTTACTAGGTTACTTCTCACCTTACATTTTGGATCAAACCAAAAATGTTTTGAATGTAAGAAACAAGGTATGTAGAACTCATCCCTTAAACTTCTGGTCACATGGGGGGATTTTGCATAGGAGATTACAAGAAACTTCTCAATTTAAGGAGTTTATGCTTTACAATCTTCATCCGCTACTCCATCTTTTGACAAAGAATTATGGAAGTTAATGTAAATACTGAAAATGGAAAAAAAAGAACTTCAACAGAGAATTAGAGATCAAGTTCCACACAGAAATGGTTTTTTTTGTGTTTCATTGATGATTAAATTAGAATGTATATATTAATACAACATGAAAGGATACATGGTTCTGTTTGTACATAGATTCTTATGTTGAAGAGGCTGGTTTACACATAACAATTTGCTGTCTGTAAGACCATTTTGCAGGTTGGAGCAATTATAAAGTTTTGTTATCTCCAAGCCAAAATTTGTGTGGGAGTATACCGCATCGCTTGAAAATATTAGAAATACAAAATGAAAGCTTCCCAGTATTTATCAGCTAGGGAAAAAATCATGTGTTTCATTGTAGGCTATGGCTTCTTCGCCTGCAAGAGCAATGAATGACTGTAAGTTCAAGGAATAACCAAAATGAAATTAGCTAATTAACAAGCAGCTCAGAATCCCATGGAAAAACATGTACATAAACTGCCTTGGCAATAACAAGGAAATCATCAGCAAACAAGCTGTTATAACCCTTCTGGATGTAGCTAGGTTTTCTCAATTTTCTTCAGAATTAAAAAACTCTCGACATAAGTGTAATGAAAAAGGTATTCCTCTCTGCCTTTTCAAATATTTATCTGGTATAGAAACAAAATGCTAAGAAAAACTGAAGACAAAAAAAGGGTTGATACAAAGTTTTGACTCTTGTACTTTCTTTTTCTGGTTTTTTTTCCCACAAAACTTTGCTTTCTCTAGTTCCTTTCAACTGAATTGAATATTTCAAATGCAACATCAGGATTTATAACAGCACTCCAAGGTAAGAAAAACACCTTTTTTAAATATTTCTTGTGAAGTTTCATAGCACTGCTGCATGCTTTCTTGGCATCTAAATTTCCAGTCATGTCATTCAATATCTGAAAGACATTGGGAAAGAAGAAAATGAATGAGAAAATAAGCAGATGAAAATCATATCGATAAACAAATATTTTCACAGCACAGGAGCTAGCTCATGGAATATTATCGAGGTAGTATACTATGTACCAAAAAAAAATGTTTTGCAAGTTTTATGTTGGCTTTCTTGCTACAAATCTACACTAGATGCATGCATAAATAAACAATGCCCATGTTACCAGACAAACTTTGGCCACATTTTTAGTGTTAGGCTCCAAACTAACAATGCCATACTTGGGATTTTGAGACTGATCCTCAACAAGCTACGCCCAGCTATAGTAACTAGAGCGAGAAATGGGGGCTGCTTAGAATTGAAATATGAATCTTTCTTGAGACGCATGCTTTCAGAAAGGGTGATGCTCAAGCTGCAGTATCCACCCTGTCACTGCCACGCACTTCCACTTTTATTTAACTTTCTCCTACATGCATCTGCTTGGTGGAACATTGCCCTTCCTAAACTAAATGATACTTTTATAGGTTCTAAAGCATAGGGCACAAATCAACTCATCAAGCTTACCTTGACAACATCATCCAGGCCCCGAGCCTCATGCAAAAGCATAGAGCTCTTATCTTTTAACACACTGGCAACAAGAAAAATAGAGATGGGGAGGGGACTTTCAGAATTCACTGCCCCATTTTTCATGTTTTCCCTTTCAAACTTCCCATAGTGCCGTATCGACTTTGTTCTCCCCTTAGATCCCTCAGCTTTCTCGCCATTCAATTCCGGCTCTTCATATATAGAGAACAAATCAGGGTCGTATTCAAGGGCCCACATCATCTGTAGAGATTAAAGAAAAAGAAAGCACACATAAGAAGGACAATTTTATGTTCAGCAAGCAGAAAGGTATGCAACTAAGATAAAAAAATGGGTTGAGCTGGCTCAGCAGATTTTTGAAGGATCTAGATTTGTCCTTGACTGTCATTTGTTCTGCAGTATATATCTAGTGATCATTTTTGAAGGATCTAGATTTGTCCTTGACTGTCATTTCTTCAGCAGATTTTTGAAGGATCTAGATTTGTCCTTGACTGTCATTATAAATAAACTCCACAGCTTGGTGATGAACTGCAGGATAGGGTGAGGAAATGATCACTAGAATATGCAGACACATTACCAGTTTAGAAGGAGTTTTCAGAACTTTTGACAAGACCAATTCTGTAGACAAACAGTTCTACCCATAGCTTTAAATTATAAGGAAAACCACTTGAATATACATACTCTTTTCAATAAACCAGACTAAAATAATATAGCGAACTTGAACCATACCTCCCAAAGGTAGAGTGAATCACAAAATGAAAATTCTCGGCGGAATAAAACCATGAGCATGCGGAAAGCAAATAAATAGTCGCCCCCACCAAGTGCATCTGTGTTCAAAGATCAAAACACAACTTTACGTCCTTTTTCAGATAAATTAAGAAAGTTGGGAAAACAACTTATTATAGCTACAGAATCACAGCTGAAAACTGCAATCTGAAAGGCAGATCATAACATAAGTTGGTTTCCATATCATGGCTGATACCACACTATGGCAAACATTCATGTACAAATAGGATCAAACTTTCGTAATCCTGTACCCTTGTTCCCATGTAGCATCTAGATATTTAAAAATGGTATTTAAAGGGGTAATAAAGCAAATAATTGTTTTGCTTTTTCCTGAAGAAAATGTTCCAATTTTATTAGAGTTTTGACAAAGGTGAGGCTCAAACCAAAGACCCTCCCCCCCTCTCACTTAAGCAAGAGTACCACTGACTACAAGCTCATTGGTTAGCAAATATATAAGATAAGAACTGCTTCAAGTTTCAAATCAGGAGAGGGGTAACTTTGGAAGGACATAGATGCTCTCCATTTCTCGCCTAGCCCTTGTTCATAAAAAATATGACACCACTGAAACAAGCAGGGGTAGAACTAGGAACTGAAGTTCAAGGGGACCAAATCTACTATGAAATGAACAGTATGAGAATGCTAAAGAAAATGTAAGGGATATAGTTGATTATAATTGTTATTGTTCTTTTTTGGTTGGGACAGGGATATCAATCATGATACTTCAACCCTGAATTTTAGGGCTATTTTAAAATTGACAAAACTCTGGAGGTTCCAGATTCCTCCAAATCTATGCATAGGTCCACTGATGTAAACAAGCCCCCTTACAGGAGCAAAAGCACAGAGCAACAGTTTCATCACAGACAATTAAAAAAATTCTCCATGTGCTGTCCCTTTTCTTCATGCAACAAGGCAGCAAACAGTGACAATTAAGGCTTTCATTCAATGGTCCATTCATTATACTCAAGATTCCAAAGTAAACAATTTTGTTTCTTTTTCTCTCTCAATAACATATATCTTCTTTTGGTAAGTGCTAATAAAGAGAGAAAAGAAGTGAGGACTAATAAACTACTAAACTGAATGGGATTTAAGAATTAACAATCATATATTGTATAACATAGAGGCTGACTTAAAACACATAATGGGGAAATCATAAATTTAAGACAATACCTAAATGCTGATGAAGTTTTGGATCGATAACCTGGGTAATTTCGGCCAAATTACTAAGTTGTGTCTCCACTCCAACAGAGCTCTCAGTGCATCTGAAAATTTCCTCGCTACAAAATTTCAAATAACATAAATTCATGAGAATGTGGAAATCAAAAGGAAAAAAAAAATAATGAAGCTAGAGCTGTGGAAACTTCTAAAAGCATTTTGATTGGTCATAAAAGTTATTTCAGTCACACTGTAAATAAATCCCAAATAATTAACAAAAGCAGAAAAAGAAGTGATTAGTGCAACTGAGGTCAGGAACCAATTTATGTAAGTAAGATGTTTTACAGTGTGAATGTGCTCTAGGATAAAACACATGATTTTTTCTTACTATTCCTGTACTAGATTCTTATTGCATGGAAGTGGATGATAAGGTTAAGTATCTTTAGGTTATTTGAATATTTATATTTTTAGCTTCAAATGGATCACTTGATGGTTTCCACTTTCGTACTTTGATCGAAACATTATTTACTAGTATCTCACGAGTTAACTACCTCTTGATGGCCTTGTGGATTTTCATGGATTTATTATTCAAGAGCACCGTCACACTGTAAAAGATCTTGCGAACAAAATTTAGAGAGAAAGAAAATGAAGAGAATGTACCAATCTGCGCATCAATCGTTCAAAACACCAAAACGCATCAGCTTCATCTTCAAGCAGCATTATCATGGGTGAACAAAGATCACTCATTCCTGTCAGCCATTCATGCATTTGAGATTTTAAAATTTACAGTTCATTAAGTCAATGTAGACATAGGTGGACACATCATATAAGGGCTAGCATAATTATTATGAGCTTCAGCAACCAAACATAGATATTCAAAAGAGACAAAGAAGACATATCTGTGGAGTTGCTTCTTTATAGTTCAATCTATTACAACCCAATAAGTGTCCAGATCTTTACAAATCTCATGCAATATTAAGGTTACATTGTGTAGATGACTGTGCACATGCATATCAATATTAATTTTCAGGCCACCAGAATTTCAAACAGAAGAAGAAAAATGTATTTTAATTCTGTAACTATCATTGATTAGTCTATTATAAATTAAGTGTCAGAATTGATGGTTATTTATTGAATGAAAAGAGGTACCTGGCTATCCAGGTTACAGGAGAATGAGGATAATGAAAGATACTTGATTTTTAAGGGTGTGACTTTTACTACAAAGAACTTGCAACTCTATAAACTAGCAGTGGAAATGCAAAATAAGGAGGGGCTCAGAAAATAAAGGGGAAAAAGAAATGAGTTTCAAACTAAGATCTTTTAAGTGACTGTCTTGTGTGTGCTTGACCATGCAACAACACAAATTCTGGCAGCGGGGCTGCTTTCTTCAACCTCATTGTCTTATCTCACAAAAGTAAAAGTTGAAAAGGCAGAGAGCAGCTACTTATTCCCAACAGTAGATTTCTGCCAACCACACAGCGACCGTCAACAATGTTTACAGAATCCTCGTATGTTCCAGCATAAATTAAGAGAATGATCTTTTATTGTAGTCTACAGATCGATCTAAAAATGTTAAGCACATATGTTTCATGCATTAGCACTTGTCTATAAATACCAAGAATCAGGTTTTGAAATTGTGTTGATTCATAAGTTCCTGTTACGCGGATCAGGTCAATAAAATGTACAATAATGTACATGCCAAGATCCTATACTGACCAAATTAGAAGCTGAGTGGCAAAAAGAAGTGATTTGAGAACCTTCATTGACACACACAAATTCTCAAACATGACAATCATTTAATCATCTACCTTGACAATAGCCAACATCTGTATCAATCCAGGCATAAACAGCTAGAATGTCCCAAAGTTTTGACAAGTTCTCTTGCTTCTCATAAAACACCAATGTCCTGTCTGTGCGATGCACATCGAGACCTACAACCCATATTAGTCTAATCAGAAAGAGTCATTCAAAACAAACAAACAAACAAACAAACAAAACAAAAAATCCAGGATGACAATAATGCAGTTATGAATAATTAAATTTTGAGGTTCAAATTAACAGAGTGCAACAGTGCATATCTTTTCTATATGCAGGGGCGGAACTACTAGGAGGGTTAGAGGGTCTATGGCACCCTAAACTTTTTGAAAAACTATACAAATTTCTTTCTTAAAATTTTTTAACTATACTCCTTCAAGTTAAGGTCACAGGACTTAAAAAATTTGCACCCCCAAATATTATAAACTCTATGCCTTTCCCTATGTTGTTTCATTTTCAATGTTACCTAATTCCCCATCCCCACTTTCCTTCTCATAAAAATTGCAGTTCCTCCCCATCTATAAGGAATGATATCAATACCCATAAAGAGAAAACATAAACAAAGAACCAAAGCATTAGAGGAACAGTTTATGGTAAAACAGTGATTGTAGATATTAAAGGCCAGAGTCTAAAGGTAACAAGTGTGCATTTATGAGAGAACATCGATTAATCATTAACTATTGCATAACAAGAAAATTAGCTTAGCAAAGCACTGACAAGAGAGCAAGAACTAATTTAGCACCAAGGAAGAGAGAAATCTGCATTAATACATGAACATCACCAACCTATTTGATGCAAGGTAAGCAGCCACTGGATCACTTTCTGGTCCAAAGGACCATGGCTAGTAAGCTTTCTTACAATTTCTGAACAGGAACCATTTAATCTTGATTGAATTGTTCCATTGCCATCTGAATTGCCAGTTTCAGCAGATCTGTCTTGATTTGTTTCTAAAATTACTAACGGTTCTTGAATGGGCTGACCATCTTCAGTGATTACAGGCGCTGTAATAAATCTGCCACTTCCAACAACAGGAAATATTTGGCGGCACTCTTCTTTCCACCTAGCATATTGTAACCTGAAGGTGCAACATAAGAACAATGTTTTCATGTCTTCTATAGGCATCACTAAACTTCAAAGGTTTATGCACAAAAAGCAAGGGTAATTACAGTACTTAACTCAAAACTTAGTAAACCTACATTTCTACAGGGTAGATTCTGACTCAACTGGATTATATTTATATCCATGCATTGAGATGAAGTCCCCACTGTAGTATTATTATATAAGAGATCTCCAGAGTCAGATTAAAAAACCTAATGAGAGCATAGTCTTTTGTTTAGTACATTCACCTTCATGGTCCATAAATTATCAAACTTGCCTAGCCCAAAGAAAAAGTCTGGTTTTAGATGGTGACAAGAGCCAAATATTGGGATTATCAAGCTGTGTCACATTACTGTAATTCCCGTTGTCACCATAAAAGAAAAGCAATTAACAAGTTCAATGTCTAGTCAGTAACTTTGATTGAACTGAGAAAGGTATATCCTGATCCTTTTCTGTGGTTTGTTTCCCATATGTTACACTTGTGAAGAGCAGAAAACAGACTACCTTCTGTGCTGCCGAATCTCATCTCGTTCATCAAATGTACTCTTAGGGTCAAAACAGCCGAGTAGAAATTCCCAAACTTCTCCTCTAATTGATGGATGGATCCCCTAAAAAACGGGAAAAGAACAATCATGAACATTAAATCTCACAATTGATTATAAGATCTCTTAAAGAGAACACTTGCCCCACGGTAGATTCGACTAAGGGTCTTGCTTATATCCAGGTACCCTTCTGGTGTAAATGCAGCCTGCCATTTCCTTGGACTTAGAGTTTTACCTGCCTGCAAAAGTGAATCCAAAGGAAGTTGCAGTTATTTCCATTACAAGCAATGTGTTTCAAGTTCAATTGGCACCACCAAGTAATATGAACTATTTCACGACAAGCTAGTTTATGTGTACATATAGACTTGCCAGTTTAACAAGCTATCTTATGTTACATTGGGTAATTATTGCTAGAAAAATTCCTTTTCACTAAACATTTGAAATTAGATTAAGCAAATCAAATGAACACTCCAATTTACTATTTAACCCAGCTTTAAAAAAAAACAGAAAAAAAAGGTGCCTTTCTTAATGCATTAATCATGCAACCATTTCATCTCTGGTCCAAAGTTATCATCTTTCCTCGAACTCAACCGTATGTAATGATCATAATAGCATCATTTTCATATTGCAAGCTATATTTTCCGTTTTCTGCGAGACATTGATCCATATCAACGTAAAAAAATACCGTTTCAATCCAAACTAACCAAACGATGAGTGCCCGGCAAATATCAACATAAAGCCACAATGAACCGAATTCCAAAACATCGATCCATTTTATTCAAATGGATATCCAGCAAATATAAAAGAAAGCTACAAAGAACCAAATTTCAAAATTATGACCCAAATCAACCGAATGGGCACGTCACAAACATCAAAACAAAGCCAGAAGAGGCCAAAATTACAAAACTTTGATCTAAATAAACGAAATGGGCACTTCATGAATATCAAAAAGCAGTCCAAAAAATAAAACTTTGATCCAAGTAGACAAAATGGTCATTCAAAGAATACCAAAATAAATAAATCAATCACAACTTTAACGCAAACCTTGATTTTGAATCTGGTTTTTGGAACATCTGTGCATTCAGGCCGGACCTGATAGTATGAATCAGCAGGCTGTCCAGGATTTCTCCACATTTACAATAACCAAGAAAAAGAACTCACAAAGCAGAAAT
The DNA here is from genome assembly GCA_029228605.1 of Salix koriyanagi. Taxonomy (NCBI): domain Eukaryota; kingdom Viridiplantae; phylum Streptophyta; class Magnoliopsida; order Malpighiales; family Salicaceae; genus Salix; species Salix koriyanagi. The sequence continues at coordinate 7,216,333 of CM055342.1, forward strand.
CAGGAGCTTGCCCCCCTTAGAATCATGAGATTTACAAGAAGATGAAGGGTTTGGAGAGGGAGACAGGCTCCTTGACAATAACAAGACCAGTTCAAAACTGGAAAATATGAGAATACAAAAACGAAAATGTTTTTTTTTTTTTTTTAATGTTTCTGTTTTTACTTGTTGATTTGTTGTTGTGTTTTTAATAATCAAATGAAAGGGTAATAATTATAATTAGAGGTTGAAGTGTTGTGGGGTTATTTTTCATGGCCATGCTGTTTTACTCTGTCAAAGTTCGATTTTCATCTCCCATCACCAAAATTCCTCTTTTTTTTTTCTCTTTTTTAAGAAAATTATTTTCCTCTCAAACTTTTTAAGAGGAAAAGATTTAAATTTTATTTAATTATTTTCTAATATAACCGAATCGTTTCCAAAATAACATTATAATTCTATCAAAATATAAACAAAACAATATATTTTTAAAAAATAATTATAACTGTAAATTTTGTATATCCAATCATTATGATTCTCCAGTATTAATTTTGATTAAATTAATATATTATGATTATTTAAAAAAAAACACTCAATTCTAAAAAAACTAAAATCTAAAAATACTAGTAGTTAATATTTATTAATATGAATTAGATTTTCATTTTAGTAGAGTTTTCAATTGATTTTGCTGGTAGAGGCTGAATTCGTTACCTTGCACTCTTCAGTCTTCCCCCCTCTCCTGTGGTAGTTTACTTGATTTCTATTGGGTGATCGAAGAGGCTTTAGAGAGAGCGAGAAAAGCGCGTGATCATACGACCTGGTCAGCTGGTCTTCCCAAAGTCCACGTGCCATTTTTGGCGGGTAATGAGAGGACATTACTCTCTGGATTTTGTAGAGTAGGGAGTTGCCCCACCGGGACCTTGTGGAGGGTGAAGGAGACGCGCCATGATTGTTGGAGAAGGCGTGGTGGTTGTGGGCCCAGGAGAGAAGGAGAGGTCTCTTTATCGCTATAATAGATGGAGAAAACGGTTACTGGTTGACTTTGACCTGTTGAGTAACCGATGTTCGGACAGGTACCAGATTGGATGGTCGTGTGCCATTAATTTATAATATATTAATGTTAATAAACTGACTTTATTTACGAATTAAACTGGTTAACTTAAATTGATTCCGGTTAAATAATATTTTTTATATATATTTTATAAAATATTGAGGCCACGGATTTTTTTTATATTTCTTTTTTAAATAAAACTGATGGATTCTAAATTGATTATATAGCATTTTATATCCTTTCCTATATTTCTTTTTAAAAAATATTTTTTTTAATATCCTTACCTATATTCTTATCTTTATTTGTAGTTGAATGATATTGTAGATATTTTTCTTTCTTGTTTAGCATTTTCTAGAATAAGAAGTTGTTTGAGAGGGATGTAACGTGACATTTACTAAATGTTTAGTATTTTTAAACACAATAAGATAGTTGTCACACTTTTTTAAATACAATATAGTGACATTTAAACAAGTCATGTTTTTGAAGTGTAATAACTTAACATGTAGCCTTATTGTCAATCGAGTATGCCAATTCAGCAAGTTGTATGAATCAATTGACTGTTTCACACAAAAATCATGATTTTATTAAAAAAAATTCAAATATGTTTCATGAGTCAAAATACATCTTTTTTCAACCTGTAGACTAAAAAAGTATATTCTAATTAAAATCTCAAAAAACTATTGTTCAACAGTAGTTGTTCTCTAAAACAAGTTGGAAGCTTTCTTTAATGTGATTATGAAAACTCATTAGTATTAATCTCTTAAAAAAATATACTTTAATTAAAATCTTTTTTCTCTTAAAGTCAACGAGTTGAGGTCTAAGTTGATTGAGTCATTAGGTCAACTCGATTTTTTGACTAGATAAATCGAGTTTTTCATCAATCCCATAACAATTGAGGCCCTAGAATGACCAAGTCCCCTAGATGACTTACATGTTCAATCCAAGTTATATAACTATGAATCTTATCTTAAAACAAGTTGGAATTTTTTTACTGTGATTAAATTTTGAATATCAAGTTTTTTTCTCTCTAGCATGTATATATTTTGCAAACGGTTATCTCATTAGGAATTGAGGTTTTTTTTGACAATTGAAATTACATTATACATTTTTTATTTTATTTTCTCTACCCCTATATACAACTTACTTAGTTTTTCCTTTTCTCAATACTTAATTTTTTTTTCTCCTATTTTCATTTTTTTCCTCTCCATACCAACAATATTAATGTTTGTTGTTAGAACTATTTTTTTTTTAGAAATGTGTTTTTATTTCTATTAGGTTTTTGCTTTTTTTTTTCAAATCAAATGGTTATCTTTTCTTTCTTTCTTTCTTATTCTTTCAATAGGAGATACAAGAGAAAAAGAAAAATGAATCTTTAATTTGTCTTTGTAATAGTTAGAGTTGTCGCAAGAAAAGAGAAATGATTCTTTTAGATCGAGGAAGGGTTATATGACAATAAGAGTATTGAATCTTTCATCTAACCCTAATTTAATTTAGAACATTATTGATTTGTAAATTTTCTATTACTTTTTTCCCCAACACTTATTTCTTACAATGTGTGTTGTTCATGTTTGGTTTTCCCTTAGTTGGCAGGTGTTTTTGGTCTCATGTTTTTGGATTTTTTGGCTAAATTAGCAAAGTAAATGTAAGAATTTGGTAGAATAACATTTGTTATAAAAAGATCTGGTGAAATAGTAAGGTTTGACCATTATGTATTTATGAAAGCGCGAAATTTACTAAATAATGTTATTTTCTAGGCATGACAAGATAGTTTGTCACACTTCCAAATAACGATATATAGTAAATATCATGCTTTTAAAGTGTAACAAAGATGATCAGTTAGTTTCTAATTGTATTAATTGGTCAACTATTTCATATAAAAGCTATAATTTTATGAAGTTTTTCTTCCAAATACATTTTTTAGAGTCAAAATATACATCTTTTGTCCAACTTTTAGATTTAAAAATAAGCTCCAATTAAAATCTTAAAAAAGTTATAGTTTATACAGTAATGAGTGATTCTTAGTGGCTAAATATGAGTAATCCATATTACTAAATAAGGATTTAACCAAAACAAATTATATGGATTGCCTAGTAGATACATTTATGAATCGGTAGAACAGGTCTAAAACTCAATAAGAGGCTTGATAGTGCTAGAATAGAACAACAACTCAAAATTCACTATAACTTTTGATCTAGTAGTTGGGTCAAGCTTAAAGTTGTACATAATATTTTGGACGTCTCTTTCCTTATAATAGTCACTACATTGCTACACAATTCTTTAAATATTTATATATAAAAATTCTTGATAATTGTTCTATTTTTAGCAGTTTTGGGATTTTCTTTTGTTATTTTTCAAAATCGGGAGACCAATTTCACTAAACATTATAAACTAGTTTGTTGGTTGAAGAAGAAGAATGAAGTTTCACCTTATCATACTTAGAAATAACAACATTTAAGTAAATGTTACACTTGTGAAGTGTGACATGGTCAAACTATGTTATTTCTCCAAATTGTTTTGCTTCTATATCATTTTGCAATTTGATTTATTGTAATTTTTTTATGCTAATTGCCTAATTTATTCTCTTTTTTTTGGAGTTGTCTTTTATTTATTTGTTTTTTATAGGGTTTTTGATGAATTAGGGATTTAAATTTTGATTTTACAACTTAAACAATATTTTCTCTCTCTCTCTCTCTCAAATTTCATGATCCATTCCATTGGACTAAGAAAATCTGCCCTATCTCAAAGAATAAAAGTAATAGATTTAATTGTTAATTGATTTATGATAAAGTGTTTCTCACTATATTTTGGTTGTTTTTATCTTATTTTTTTTAATAATAGTACTTGTTTGGTTGTTGAATTATGACAAATGATAATGGATATTTTGTACATATTTTTTATGGTTTATTTTGTAGTTGTATTTTGTTCATCTTAAATGGAAAACAAAGCTCAAATCCAAACTAACTTTACACTTATTACAATAATTGTCGATGAGGTTAGATAGAATTCTTGAATATTATTGGTAGAAATAAGAAATTAAACATTTGATTTTGATTGAATTATGTGACAAAAAAAGAAAAATGAGAAAATAATAATAATAAAAGAAAGTTTTTTATGCAGACAAAAACAAAGTATAAATGGTTTATTACAAGCTTACACTCTTAAAGACCAAGAATATAATAAATATGAGAAGACTCTCAAAATAATTAATTTTATTTCCTTATATCTTTATTTGACAAAAAGCTATTACAACCTTTTATATAAAAAACCCTTGAAAACCCTAAAAATATCAAATAGAAAAAATAAACTAGAAAAAAAAGTTATATTCAAATAGGAAGAAAAAAAACTAGAAAAACATCAAAATAAATAATATAAAAGAAAAGAAAAATATATTAAATACACAACCTTTGAGATGTATATGACTTCTTCTAACTTAAAAATGGTGGTCTTTTGTCATGTCTCTTAAACCAATATAGTGAGGGCTTCAATGTTAGGTGACATATGGTGAATTAAAGGTCACGGTATATTGTTGCCATCTGAATCTTTTTCTTTTTTTCTTCTCCTCTATTTTCCTCTCTCCACCTTTATTCTCGTGCCATGCTTAGTCAATTGTTTTTTATGTGTTTTGGTTGATATTTTTTTTATTAATATTTATTTTTCTCTAGGGTTTTTAATTAAATTATGTTTTTAAAATTTATTATTTAACACTGAATTAGTTAGGGATTTAATTTCATAACTTTTTTTAATTTACATTATATAGAGTAATCCTAGTCTCATGACCTAGATCATAAATTTAAAAGTTCAACTTAGGTTAACTTGAATTGTTTCTTTTAGGGTATTTTTGAAATAAAAATAAATTTCATCCTTTAAATATTTAGTTAGTTGAGAATTAAATTTTTTATTCAATTTATTTTCTATAGGGTTATCATATCCTAGTTTCATGACTCGAGTCATGGTTTTTGTTATTTTCTTCAATTGATTTTTTTTTCAATTTATCTCTTCAACATTGTGTTGGATTGAGAATTGGGCTTCGTGATCAAGTTTGTTTTGTATGAGGTTATTCTATTTATATGACCTAGATTGCGAGTATTTGAGGTTTATTTGAGTTAACTTGAGTTTTTATTTTATTTTTTTCTGCTTTATTTTAAATTGATTTTTTCCCCTCATTTTTATCATTCAATTATAGTTTAATTGAGAATTGAACTTCATGATTTATTTTTTTATTAAGTTATCATGATCTCATCATCCATGTTGAGGATTAAATAGGTTAGCCCAAGGTTGGTCTAAATCAATTCAATATATCAGCATCTCAATATATTTTAAAAATCAACTCAATATCTAATATACATCAAATTTTGTGTTCATGATTAGTATCTCAAAGAATAAAAGTAATAGATTTAATTGTTATTTGATTTATGATAAAGTGGTTCTCACTATATTTTGGTTTTTTTTTTATCTTATTTTTAATAATAGTGCTCGTTAGGTTGCTGAATTATGACAAATGATAATGGATATTTTGTCTATATTTTTCATGGTTTTATTTTGTAGTTGTATTTTGTTCATCTTAAATGGAAAACAAAGCTCAAATCCAAACTAACTTTACACTCATTACAATAATTGTTGATGAGGTTAGTTTAAAATCAAAGAACAGAATGTATTTGCTCTCTTTCTCTCTTGAATACTTTTTCTCCTTGATTGCAGAATAGCAAGGATGGTTACATTTATAGATCAATGAGCTGCTACACTGATTGCTAGCTTATTGATTAAGTACATAACAGAAATATATTCTCTGGGTACATAACAGAAAACTTTCCCATGGTGCAGGAGCAGGTTTGGCTGCCAGGTGTTTGTATCAATGCCCGACCTTCAGTAATTATTCTTCAATTCCCTTCATCTTAACAAGGTTAGATAGAATTCATGAATATTATTGGTAAAAATAAGAAATTAAACATTTGATTTTGATTGAATTATGTGACCAAAAAAGAAAAATGAGAAAATAATAATAATAAAACAAAGTTTTTTATGCAGACAATAACAAAGTATAAATGGTTTATTACAAGTTTACACTCTTAAAGACCAAGAATATTATAAATATGAGAAGACTCTCAAAATAATTAATTTTATTTCCTTATATCTTTATTTGACAAAAAGCTATTATAGTCTTTTATATATAAAAAAAAAACTTTGAAAACCCTAAGCCAAAGTTGATCTAGATCAATTCAATATATCAACATCTCAATATTTAATATACATTAAATTTTGAGTTCATGATTAGTATTTTCTTATAACGCTAAAAACAACATCAGCAACACATTTATGTTTATCTTTTTTACATTTTAAAGAAAATTGATGTAACCATGGCGTATCGCTGACCAAGGATCAAGTTTCTCTAATGGATGTGTAATCGGCCTTTCTTTACACCCATTTTGTCCTCTGAAAACCCCACAGCTTGCTTGTTTACATTCAAGAAAATACCAGGAAACTTGACGGGAATTACCTGTAGCTTGGCATTTTCCCACCCACGTCGATTTCTGTAAATCTCTTTCCTTCTTTTTATAATTATTGAGTCCACAAGTTTCTTCAAACCAAATCTTCCCGCTTGCTAATTTTGCATGTCCTATTTGGCTACGACATCAACAAACTAGCTCCATCCCTTTCATAGTGATTTTTTACCTTGAAGAACTGTACAAGCCATATTCTTCTGTTCTAGCAACAACAAGCATGATGAATGAAGGTTATGTTTGCTATTGCTTTTGCTTTTGCTTTTGTGATTGATGTTTTGAAAAAAATAGTTTTATGGTTTTATGAAAAACACTTTTTAGTTGTGGTTCAAAAATAAATTTTTGAAGTGTTTGATTAAAACTGTGGTTAAATTTGAGATTAATGAAAAAATAATTTCATGTGTTTGATTACCAAACTTTTCATATTGCTATCAACATGTGAAATTACTTTAAAGTATATATATATATTGTTTTTTAAATATTTAATAACCATAATATTAAAATATAATTAATAATTCAAGTAAATTAGACACTTGTTTTTATTCTCCCATCAAACTAATTGTAATTTCATCACGAATTAAATCCATATGTAAAGGTCTCTTCGATCCTGGAACAACATATGGTAAAATATCATCTTAAGCAAAATTAGAATTGTGAAGCAAAAAGTTATATTGTGATCTCCTTTTGATATATTTATTTATATTTTAATTAAGTTTTTAGAATTTTAGATTATTTTAATATTAAAAATATATATTTTTTATATTAATAAACCATATATGTAACCCCCCTCGAACCACAACTGAAGCCCCCCGCCTCGTCTCCCTCTCTCGAGCATTAGATCGAAAAGCAAGAATTGAAAAGAAGCTATTACATCAGAGTTCTATGCAATTTATTCTGTGGGATCCATGTCATATTTTTGCTTTTTACATTTAACCAAACACTAGATTAGAAAGCTTGTTTGCAACCTTTCGGTTGCACATAAAAAACAAACACACACAAAGTGCTGTTTTAAACTCATGTTCTTCAGTTTTAAGCTTGTTTCCTAATGCTGGAGGTGCCAAAGAGTAAGTTGTTGTTTCAGTAATAGTATCTCAATTTATACGCAAACTAGTTATATTCTAAGAATATGTTTGTTTTTGTGTTTTAAAAGAGATTTTTTAAAAATATTTTTTTTGTGTTTTCAAATTGTTTTGATATACTGATATTAAAAACAAATTAAAAAAAAAAAAAACAAAGCATTAGAACTATATTTTAATATATTTTTAAATGAAATACACATTGAAAAGCAACCACTATCATAATACCTAACACATTATTGGAATGTTTGGGAATGTGTTTGGAAAAAGTTTTTGAAAAAAATTGTTTTTTTATTTTTATTTTAGATTAATTTCTTAAGTGTTTTTAGATCGTTTTCATGTGCTGATGTTAAAAATAATTTTTAAAAACTAAAAAAAAAATATTATTTTGATGTATTTTTGAATAAAAAATATTTTAAAATATAAATAAGTCATCAGATATGGATGCTGCAAAACCCAGCATTTGACCAAAGAAAAGTTCATACCTTGAACATTGCCAACCAGAACCATTAATGTCTCCCTTTTTCTTGTATTCCTCCATGATAAACATGTGAAAGCATGCATATTCAAATCCATCAGTAGTTTTATCTATCATTTGAAAAAGACACTAGTTTACTAACACCATCTACCATGTTAAAGCTCGAAAGAAAAAGTTGGCAGACAACTTCACGACACTGTTTTGGTTGTGTCTTCCATTGATGAAGGCGATAAGTAGAAACTTCTAACTCGGCTCAAATGCAACCTCTATGATATTCCATTTCTGAAACATATCAGAGATCCAGAGCTCTTCTGTGCTTGAGAAGAAGTAAGGAAACTAGCATATCAGAGCAGCTTAATCTACCAAAGTTAATGGTTGAAGATGAAGTCATGAAAGTATTGTATCTTCTAGTGGTAACAGGCATGGTTTTATAGTGTAAATTAGATGTCATTAGCTTTACCCAATGCAGAAGTCATGAATATTCTTGATCATAGTCAAAGTAAAGTATTAACCTATAGGTGAAGTTACTTGAAATGCTAAACAATGCTTAAAAAAGAATTAACATATGCTTTGCACTGGTATCGAAGAAATCCCAAGAAAATTAGAATATGAAAAAGGTAGAAAAAAAACCTCTCTGCCACAGCTTGAAAAGTTCATGCAACTTGGCCTACAAAACCTCGATCTTAGCACCATCCTTGTCACACCTCAACTTCACCTGAAACTGAGATATTTAGATTTTGGGTGGAAGACAATTCACTAGCTCTGCATCTCATTTATTGTTTTTCAATGGCTTCCATCAGTTACCAAAACAAAGTCTTTCATGTTTTGGGGCTCTTGAGTTTCTTGCTCGTGATAGAGAAGAGCAATGCATTTCAGTTCCCAGTCGGAGGAGATCTGAAAGGCTGGACAGTGCCTGATAATACCAGTTCGAAGAACCACTACAATGATTGGGCTAACATCACCCGATTTCAGATCGGAGACTCCCTCTGTAAGTTGACCTCTTGTCCCAAGATCTCATCTTTCAACAGAACATATGCTTTAAGAAAATCTTGGTATTTTGTTAACATGTCCCCTCTGTTATTGCAGTGTTTTCCTATGATTCTAGCAAAGACTCGGTGCTTCAGGTAAGCAAGGAGGACTACGATAGTTGCACTACGACGAATCCAATTGCAGCATTCCATGACGCGAAGACTGTCATCACATTCAAACATTCTGGACCTTACTACTTCATCAGTGGAAACAAAGATAACTGTCTCAAGAATGAGAAGGTGGTGGTCGTCGTTTTAGCAGACAGATCAGGCAAGCATTCTACTGCTAACACAAACGAAACCACCACAGCTTCTCCTCCACCTCCAGGTTCCCCTGACACGGTCCAAGCTCCGACACCTAGCAGCGATGAGACTCCTCCTACAGGGAATAGTGGACACAAACCCAGCTCAGGCTCCCGCCGATGTGCCACCAAACTCAGCTTCTTCAATGTTCGTGAGTTTCGTGGTTTCCACGGGAGCAATCTTTGCTTCATCTCTTATCTTATCATTTTAGGAGGAAAATCATTCCAAGTATTGGATTTCCATTTTTTTTAATCACTCTGGCTTTCTCTATGATTTTCCTGACTTGAGCTCAGTGATTACAACTGGGTATTTCGAAGGTGTATTGGTGTTCGAACATTCATTTGTTCCGGATGATTAAGTTTATGGTGTGCTTATTACTTCATGTAACATTATTGTATAGAACGAAATAAATAAGACTTCCACTGTGGGGATGCAAGAAATTTATAATTTTTCTTTTCTTTTCTCCTATCACTTACCAGTGGCAAACAGAGCACTTCCAGACTGGAGCAATAGCAATAGCAATAGCAATATCCCACAGTTAAAACAGAGCTTTTTCCCTGTAAAAGCCAGATGATTCCCAATATCCATCGTGCTTGATCATGGAACGTGCATTTGAAACAGACTCTTGTCTCAAGCGGCATCTATTCCTCAACTAGAAGGAAAAAAAATAGCAGCAGTCAAACAGCCTAGGTAGGAGTTGCAGAGGGCCATGAAAAAAAATTCTTGTATTAGCAATTATAATAGCTTATAAAAATTCATAACCAGATAAATAGTGTAATTGTTCTAATCAAATCCTTGCTAAATAAAAAGGAGTATGAGAGCAGATTTTATACACCAAATTTCATCTTCCTATCAAAAATTCTTGCCGAGTTCTACTTTTTTGATCATTCTAAATGTGTTGTGCAAAATTGAATCCAATATACCAGCCACCTGAAATACAAAGGGAAAAACTATCAGAAACTGCATCTGCTTGTGGCAGGAGAGAAAAGAATAGAGCAACACAAATTTAAATACGAACCGTGAAGACACCTCCGATTATGGCACAGACATTGGTGATAAAATGCGAAAAAGACTTTGGATTTTCAGTGATCAAAACCTGATATCAGAAGTAGAGCATAGAAAGTGTCAGAAACAAATGGGAGATCAAAAGCAGAGAAAAGACAACGAATAATCTTCTAGTCCAATAAAAATAAATGAGAACGAGGAATCAATTTTTTTTTTTTAATTTGACTGAACCTGCATGGGAGATAGCTCAAAATGAAATTTTGCAGTAGGCATGTACACAGTCTGTGCCAAACTGCTATGAGCTGTATATTCATACTCCTCAATTAATTTATGCTCAGCTGAAGATCTTCTTGTAGCCACCTCAGTTTTAACAACTTGGAGATAATGCTCTATCTGCAATTACCATGATATAAAATTGAATGTTAAGATATCATTCAATTTGCAAGGTTATCACATTATCCAGAATTGTATCCATTCATTAGCCTACAGGACATGGGTGGTTCGAGATTTTATGATCAGGAACAGGAATAATTTCATCTCAACATAAAGAATTAATATCTGATTTTAAACATATACTGATAGCAACAACCATGACTAACATTACAAAGAATGAGGATGTTTAATCCATCAATCATCACTGGCTCACCCTAACAAAACTCCTGCTGAGGACCTGCATTCTCTTCACCATTTATAGCATTTAAAATGGTTGTGGTCCAAGACGAAATCCTAAGTGAATAATCTCATATTGTGGATCCATGGTTTATTAATGCATCCATCTTAAGAAAAATTAGGAATCTACATTCTATGCCCATCCTGTCCCCATGCATATATATACGTTGTTGGTGTAGTTGAGACGTCAACTTACAGCACATTGAAATGCTGATGGGTTATGGCCAATCAAGCAGTAAGCATTATAGAAGTAAATTAGATAATGAATCTGGAGGACCATTTGCAATTGACAACTTACAGTGACATTAGCCCCTACATCACGGTGATTAATAAATGATCGGCCATTCAACCTGTCATAACTTCGACCAATGTAAGGTAGCAAACGCTTTACATCACTCATTACCCTGGGCAAAACCTTCATACCAAATGAGAAATGGGATATGACATGTGACAAGTTCATTTGGGTAGAATCAAATGAATGAGCTCCTGAGCGAGCGGAGATCATGAGGTTGCCTGGAACCTGCAGAGTACAATACAGTTCAACACCACAACATTGTTGGAATCTAAGGGTAGCTGAATGACTGTATTGATCTGTCATTTTGTTTACTAATTCTGATCATGATCAACTAACATGCAGCATATCTACAAGCAACCATAGGGTCTATCACATTGTTTTCCATGCAGAATGGGAAGTTTACCTTCTTTACACGTACATATCCTTCAATTCTACATCCTCCGGCTGAAGGAGCTGGTCTTTTAAGATGCTCTGTTGCATTTTCAGGTTTATGCTCCAAAGCGTGCCTTTGAGATTCCACTGCAATAGGTGCAACCAAGCCTTCCATTGTCTGCCAGGGATAATAGAAAGTATGCCAGGTTTGCATCAATTATCATGAGCAGCCCAAGTTTTGCACATTAAAACAGGAAATAAAGAAGTGTTCATACCTTGACCAGGCTGTCTGTATCTCGATCTCCATAATAAGATTCATGGTCATGGTGTCCATGTTCATCCCTGTGACAGTTGAAAATGCCCAATACCAAAGTTTGCCAACAAAGCAGTAATACAAAGCCGGATATTAATGAAAGGAAAAGGATAGGACACAAAAAATGTTGTATTCAGCAATAAATCAAAGCAGAAGTTGACATCTGTTGCTGTAAGCAGCCCTTTTTAGGTGTTCAAAAATGCTGTGAAGATTGAAAATGCAAGGGAGACCTGAAACTACAAAGAGGAGTATATTTCTTCCACCCTCCATTTTTGTTATAATATTTCGTTTCTTAGCTTATATATGACAATCTTTATGCATTCTGAAACTTCAATTTTTTGGTTTCTTTATAGTGTTGCAATTGGATGTAGCAGAATCTTGATTAGGAAATTTCCAACTTGACTGATTTAAAGAAGGTTAAATCTTACGAAGGAATTGGTGTTAGCAACCAAATAAATGAAAATAAGGGAAGACTTCAAAACAGGGAATCAGAAACTAAGTCAAGGATAGTAGATAATGGAAATTGACATGCACAGATGTTGAACCCAGCAACAAAAAAGAAGGTTTATTCAAATGCAAGACACACTCAGTCTAACTAATTATTTCCGCCTCACATTCACTTTTGAAACCTAAGGAAGACCAAACAAACTAGACAATCTTCAAATGAATACAAGTCACCGTATATCTAAGAGTATCAAAGCATCTCAAAATCTCAGATATCTATATGCTTGCTAGAGACATAGGTCATCATCATTTCTTGTCTTGTGCACCTTTTGATTTTTTATTCATATTTCTTTCTAGGGTTTTGTCAATTTTAAAGATTTTAGTTTGTTTAGCTTCTTGCAAATACTCATGTCCATGAAGAAGCCAGCCCTTGTTTCCACATTTTAAACCCAATTTTCCTTGCAAAAAAGAACGAAACGAAAGAAAGTCTCCTAACTAAATAGAAGAGAATAAAGGAGTTTACAAAAATAGATTTATCTCAGATGGTAAGTTTAAAGAGCATACATGCATTACAGTTTCCTTAAAAATAAAAATGCACCAAGAAAACATATAACATAAACAAAAGATAATCATAAAAGCCAACAGCATACAAAGAGTATAGATGAAAATGTATTACCGAATATCACTTCCTTTACGGAAAAATACGAATTGATGGATACCCTTGTATGTGATTCCTGAAAATTCATGGAAAGACTATTTATTTAAGAAACAATCAACTTAGGAAACTAAACCCTGCAACGAGGGTAAAAGAGAAAGGAGAAACAACCCCATGAACTACATTGAAGCTAAACAGACAGTAATTAATATTGAGTTGGAAGAAATCTTTCAACACATTACAGCAATGCCATTTCAAAATCTATTAGCTACATAATCAAAATAGAAATGCAATCCCCAAATGCTAAACCCATTACCACTTTGTCCTACCAAAAAGAAATTAATTTACAAGCAGGAAACATTGATCTAGAAAATACCTCCTACACAGATCACCTTCTTCAGTGCAATCAACCTTAGCCAATAGAATCCGCCCATCTATTTCTGGATCATACCTGATAAAATATATGTACATTGTGGGAGTTAAATAACATAATGCCAAATCAGGGAACAGTTTACGTCAAATGAAGGCTCTGTCTATATTTTCAGGGAGAAAAAAAATGTAAAAGTGGAAAGAAAAACACCTTTCTCTTATTATTTTAGCTGCCTTTTCCCATGAAGGTTTCTGAAACAAGAGAATATAGTCAGCAAAGAAGAAAGCAAAACACTTGGTCTATCAGTCATTGTATTTATGCAGGGTGGGTGCAATTTGATTTTGCCAAGTATAACTGAGTAGTTATTGAACAACAAACAATAAGACAAAAAATCTGAAACCCTTAGATGATTTTAGCAAGACATTTAAAGACAAAAAAATGCCCAGAGTATGAGCTTATTATCATGAATCTATAAGTTCCTATCTCTCAGTAATATCAAAGAGCATTCTCCTGACACTAAGATCACATGATATTGCTCATTGGACAATTTCAAATACACCTAGACCTAAATATGCAAAGTATTGCATGTAAAAAATTAGGTTCAGTAGCTGTATAATTGCAAAAATCTTAATAGATGAGCAATCTATTGATCTGACACCCCAAATGGTCTTCTATCCTAATATTCCAGCTAAACTTTAAGCAATAAATGGACAATGTAATATTACCAGGCGATTACTCCAGTAGCACCAAGGAGCATAAAAATTGACAACTAAAATTGGATACCTGAGAAGAAAGTACTACATATAAATCAAACAAAGGTATCGCTGAAATCAATAAAAGAAAATCTTACAAATTCAGAACCTAACAAACATCTGTAAATAGAAATTCAGCAACTTACTGATGCAAGTATTGGTCAAAATTATGAGCTTTGAGTGATACAGAACCTTCACTGCCTTCGTCAACTTCATCTCCATGATTGATGAGATGCAAAACTGGTCCGGAGTTAAACTCAGATCCAGTGGGCTTCAAATCATGATCAATTGAGAATTTGCGGATTGTTTTTGTTATATTCAACCGGTTCTGGAAAAAAGAAAGTAAACTTTTAGGCCAGTCCATAATAATGTCTTCAAAAAATAAATTGGCAGTATATTTCATCATATTGTACGACGCATGTAGGAGTACAAGGCAAGCATGCAGTGAACATCAAACTTAAAAAAATATCAGGGAAAATTGCCGAGAAGAAAATTGCACCTGCACTCTAAATAGAAGGAAAAAAATATAAGGCAAAGAAAAAATGGCATCTAATTTATCTCGGAGTATAAGAGGAATAAAAATTATTATCCCTAGAAATTTCTATGCTTCCACTCACATGTGAGGATACCTTTGTGGACATCTTGGTCAATTTATTTTACTTTTCAAAGAAATCCTACTAAACCATAGGCACCTAAATCAGCCTTTATATATTTGTCCACTTATCATCAATCTAAAAACTTAGAAGAGAACCTTAATTTCTCAAGTCTTGGGCAACTATTGCCCGTCAACACCCAAGTCACTCTCACAAAATGAAAAATAATTTATAAAAAAGCCTTTTAAAAAACATACCTAATCATTTTCATAAAACTATATAGAAGAAACACAAGAATAGATAGAAAAAACTTACAGTTCCTAACACATCACTCACGTCAACCGATGCAAATTCACATGAGAGTGAAGGAAAGCTACAAGTAAAAAGAAATTTATTTGTCAGCTAGTTTAATACAGGATTAACAGTTACTTATGTAAAGCCAAGGAATTTACATAGGAAAAGCATTAAGGCATCAATAAAGGTTTGAAGCTTTGAAGAGGAAACAAAAATAGATTGACAATCGAAACTAGGTTCACACCTATAGGTCAAGTTCAAAGCTAAGCACATGAGGGGCAATATACAAACCAGATCTCTGTGATGAAATTGAGATAAGAAAGTGGAAAAAAAAATTGCCACTTGAACAACTACAACCTCCGTGCATAATACCATGAGAAAACTTTTACTCCAGACACTGTAATCACCTATGTACATAATACCAACTCCCCTCTAATTATCGAAAAACAAAAACATCTTCACCATAGGTCAAGGAAATGATACTCATCCAGCTTATCTACTGTGCATCAAATGCCGCAACATAATTCCTTGTTACGCATTTGTACGGGTGATAAATCCCAAGATAATAACACTCTTGTAGACCTCAACTTAAAATGAACAATCATATGCTCAATTCAACCAACCTTTATTCAATAGCAAGAATTCCTATGCAGAGAGTAAGGCATGGTAAAGACAAGATTTAAATAACGAAAAAATAATATTAAAAAAAAACATTTAAATTACCTAAGATTGAAATCAATACGTAAGAACTCTCCATCAGAACTATTGTCAACAATCACAGATGTAGAGGTGTCGACTGTTAAATAATTATTAAGCTCCTGCACATTAAAATAATTATTAAAATGCAGCAGCAACCTACGTATCTAGTACTGAAAAAGTGGTAGAGAAGAAGCTACATACCATTCCAAACAAAAACATCATAGCTAGGGCCGCTACTATAGATAATCCTGCACCTGATAACGATGCCTCTGTCAAATCTCTAGGAATTTTCCTGACAAATTAAGACATACACGTACTTTATTTACTATATTAACAAAACTCATTCATGACCTAATTAATATATATATATGGATAGATATTTAACGCTTCCAGATTCATAATACAAAGCGAAATCTTTGAGGAAATGGAGATCGATCAGACCTGTAAAAATCGACGGATTTGAGCTTGTTCGTCGAAACCATGGCTTCTGATTCCAATCACTCGCAGACAAATCCAGAAGATTAGGGAAAATGTAATATTAACACTCAAATCACAGAATATGAGCGCATAGATCTGTTTTTTTTTTTTAAATTGCTTTGTGTGTTTTTTGCTTTTTTAAGAGGGGTTACTGTTACAGTGTTACCGTAACTAGGCATACTCTGTAGGGCTGAGTAGGCGTGAAGTCCTCCATGTTTAAGTGTCTATTAGATTGCTCCCTATACTAAAACAATGAACAAACAAACCCTACTTTTGATGACTTATGGGGGATTGGGATGGGTTTAGGCCAACTCCTTTTCTTTATATCTTTTTAATTGAAAATAAGAGACTTTGTGTTTTATATTTCTTAGGATTTAAATATTTTTAATAAAAAAAATTCAATTTTAATTATATAATTAATATTTTCACACGTACATGAACAATAAAACTTCATAAAATTATGGT